>BQNB010010954.1:60489-82616 GCA_026074375.1 Tanacetum coccineum
AAATAACTAACTAGAAAAAAAAAATAAAAAAATAAAAAAAATAAACTATAAACCTAAACTAGAATCTATAAAAAAAAAAAAAAAAAAAAAAAATAATGAAGAATCTACTCAATAATAAACTAAATAAAAACTAAAATCTTAATATAAAAAAAAACTAATAAAAAAAAAAAAAATATAAAAAAAATAAATAAAAAACTTAAAATATAAATAAAATAAAATCTAAACTAAAAACTAAACTAAATAAAAAACTAAAAAAAAACTAAAAAAAAATAAAAAAAAAAAAAAAAAAAAAAAATAAGATCTAAAAAAATAAAATAAAAATAAAAAAAATATATGAACTATAAATAAAAATAAAAAAATAAGAAAAAAAATGAAAAAAAAAACTATAATAAAATATAAAAAAAAAAAAATAAAATGATCTAAAAAAAAAACTAAAAACTAAATAAATAATATATAAAAAAAAAAAAAATAAAAAAAAAAAAATCTAATAATAAAACCAACTTAAACTAAAAAAAAAATAAAAATAATAAAAAAAATAAACTAAAAAAAAATATAAAAAAATGGAAAAAAAATAAAAAAAACAATAATACTAGCTAAAAAACTAATCTTATGTAAATTAATCTAAAAAAAGAATAAAAAATTTAAAACTATATAAAAATCTAAAAATGATAAAAAAAAAATAAAAAAAAAAGAAAAAAATCTACTATAAAAATCTAATAAAAATAAAAAAACTAAAAAAAAAAAACTAATAAATATAAACTAAAACTATAATTTACTAATAAATAAAAATAAATATCTAAAAAAAACTCTAAAAAAAAAAACTAAAAAAATAAAAAAAAAAATAAATCTATAAGAAAAAAAAAAAAAAAATCTAATTAATATATAAGATTATAATAAAAAAAAATAAAAAAATAAATAATAATGAAAATAAAAAATAAATAAAAAATAAAAAAATAATAAAAAAAATAAAAATAAAACAGTAAAAAAAATCTAAATAAATCTAAAAATAAAAACTAAAAATAATGAAAGAAAAAAAACTAATCTAAAATAAAAAAAATAAAAAAAAATAAAAACTTAAAAAATTCTAAAAAACTAAAATACATAAAAAAATATTAAAAAAAAAAAAAAAAAATAAACAACTAAAACTAAAAAAAAAAATATCTATATATAAAAAAAAAAAAAAAAAAAAAAAAAAAAAAAAAAAATAATCTAAATCTAAAAATCAAAAAAAACTAAAAATAAAATAAAAAGTAAAAAAAAAAAAAAAAAATGAAAAAAAAAAAAAGATATAACTAACAAAAAAAAAATCATAAAAAAAAAACAAAACTAAAATCTAAATAAAAAAAAAACTAAAAAAAAAAATAAAAAAAACTAATACTAAACAAAAAAATAAACTATAAAAATAAAAAAGAAATGAAATCTAAAAAAAAAAATGATAAAATGAAATAATAAAAAAAATGAATCTAAGTAAAAAATCTAAAATTAAAAAACTATTAAATAATAAAAAAAAAAAAAAAAAACTACTAAAAAAACTAACCGCCCACCCCAACAGACCCCCCCCCATGTCCCACCACAACATCCCACACCAGTCACAACTACCCCACACCCCACCCACCCCACACAGCCCCCCCCCCACACCCCCCAAACCACACCCCCCCCCTTAAACACCACCACACCCCACCCCAACCCCCCCGCCCCCTCCACACCCCATCAAAACCACCCCCACCCTCCCACACCCACAACAACCCCCCCACCCCCACACCCAACCCCCACACCACCCCCCCCCCCCCACCCCCCGCCCCCCCCCACCCCAGCCCCCCGCCCACCACCCAACACCCACACCAACAACCACCACCCCACACCCCCCCACCCCCGACCACCCCCCCACCACAACACCACCCACACCCCCACCTCCCCACACAACCCCACCCCCCCCCGTGTCATCATTTGACCTAGAAGCCTACTCAGATAGTGACTATGCTGGAGCAAATCTTGACAGGAAATCCACAACAGGAGGTTGTCAATTTCTTGGCAGGAGACTTATTTCATGGCAGTGCAAGAAGCAGACAATTGTGGCTACTTCTACTACAGAGGCAGAGTATGTTGCTGCTGCCAACTGCTGTGGGCAAGTATTGTGGATTCAAAATCAAATGTTAGACTATGGGTTCAATTTTATGAACACAAAGATCTACATTGATAATGAGAGTACTATATGCATTGTAAAGAACCCAGTATTTCACTCCAAAACAAAGCATATTGAGATTAGGCACCACTTCATTAGGGATGCTTATGAGAAGAAGCTTATCCAGGTGCTAAAGATTCACACTGATGACAATGTAGCTGATCTTTTAACCAAAGCTTTTGATGTTAGCAGGTTTAATTTCTTGATTGTTAACATTGGAATGATCAATCTATAGCTGCATTAGTTCAGGGGAGGCAAGTTAGCAGGTTACCTTGTTATATAGTTTGTGAAATGATCTTAGTTAGCAAATGGATTTTAGATAAGATGATGATTTGGGATTCATTCTGTTCATTGGAATGAAGATTGAGGGCTACATATGGTGCTGAGTTTGTTAGTGATGTCCGTTTGGTTAATACTGCCAAGCCAACACTTAGTACTGCCCAGTTTGGTTAATCCTGCCAGGCCAAAACTTAGTACTGCCTAGTTTGGTTAATCCTGCCAGATCAACACTTAGTACTACCCGACTTTGTTGGTGCTGCTCAAAAGTGTTTAACTATGGTGTTGATGCTTGGATTGGATCAAAGATGCAGTTTGGATTGGATTTGAGGGTACTACATGGAAACTAACAAGTTAGTACTGCAGGCAAAGTTGGTGCTGCCAGGCATAAAAGTTGGTGCTGCCAAGCAAAAGTTTATGCTGCTTGTTACCTTTACTACTGTTGAGAGACTGGTAAAGAATCATCAAATCCGTTGATGGCTGATAGTTTGCCAAAAACTATACAGTCTAATGATCCACCTCTCTCAAGAGGTTACACACTTAGAAGTGGGGAGGACAGTTTGAAACAAATGGAATTGATGGAATTTGTACAAACTTGTGTGACTTGGTGAGCAAAAAGAATAGAGAGAAATTGTGAGCTGAAAAACAGAAAGAGAGTTGTGTGAAAAACAAAAAGAGTGAATTGGTGAGCAAAAATAATTGAGAGATAATGTGTGAGCATAAAAACAGAAAGAGAGAAAGTAAGATTCGTGATGGATAAGTTCTTTGGAGGATTTTCAAGTTAATACTGGTATCTTCAAGTTAGTACTGCTGGGCACTACTTCGTACTGCTGGGTATTGCTTAGTACTGCTAACCATCCTTTAGTACTGCGGGGCTTAAAGTTAGTACTGCTTGGCTAATTTTAGTACTGCTAGAAGACCGTTAGTACTGTTTGACCCATAACTAAATTTTCTTCCCAATTTCTAGCCGTTGCTAAATTTCTGCCTACCGCCCTGCTTATAGGCTATAGGGTTTGACTAATTGAAGATTTCTTGATCTTTCTATAAACTTAAAAGATTTCTTCAAGATAAGTACAAATCTTCTTCAGTCGGTGACACTTTAAACTCTTAAATACTCTCTCAAATATTAATTAACTCTACCGAATATCCATACTCTCTCTCACAAACATATCCCAGAGCCTTGATCAACTTTCTATTCATCAAATGGCTACTTTGGAGTTTTGCGACAAGCACAACATGGTGGCATACTTGGAGAAACCAGAGGGAAGTGCAGAGTTTCATCAGATCATTGATTTCCTAACTGCTAGTCACATTCACTATGCCCTCACAGAGAATCCAACAATATATGCTTCATTTATCAAACAATTTTGGACAACACAGCATTAGCTTAAGCACAAATGTACAATGGAGAAGTAAAACTAACTGCTAGCATAGATGGACAAGCCAAGACCATCACTGAAGCATCCTTAAGAAGACATCTGAAGCTGGAGGACGATGGTGGAATTACTTCTTTACCCAACACAGAGATATTTGAGCAACTTGCTCTCATGGGGTATGCAACTGATTCTGATAAGCTTACATTTCAAAAAGGTAATTTTTCACCACAATAGAGGTTTTTCATTCACATAATTCTCCACTGCTTAAGTCCTAAAAAGACTTCTTGGGAGCAGTTTAGCAGCAATATAGCTACTGCTATTATTTGCTTGTCAACCAACAGAACTTTTAACTTCTCCAAATTCATCTTTGATGCAATGGTAAAGAATTTGGATAACCCTCATAAGTTTTTAATGTATCCTAGATTTATCCAAATTTGTTTAAACAAGCAAAGGAGACTTCTTCAACCCCACACAAGAACCTATCCCACTCCTGTACTTACACAGAAAGTTTTTAGTAACATGAAGCGAGTTACAAGGGGTTATTCTGGTGACGACATTCCTTTATTTCCTTCCATGATCACTGCACCTGAATCATCTCCCTCAAGAATCACATCTTCACCATCCTTATCACCTCAACATACACCAGTCAGTGCTCCTTCAACTTCACCACCACCCATTCCAGAAACTACACCTACTGCAGAGGAGCCTGCTCCAATGCCCCATGAATCACCTCTCCAAAGTGTTCACTCACTTGGACGTGATGAGGGTAGTGTGTTACTTAATGAATTGATGGATTTGGTTACTTAGTTAACTACTAAAGTTGAACTTTAGAACATGAATTATGACCACCAAAAAGTTTAATGGTTCTGCTCTTTACCAGCTAGTCAATAGCTAAAGAAGTTATAGAAGCAAGTAATACAGGCACAACTAGAAGAGTAACAAAGATAGTTCTATCAGAAATGAAGCTTAGAGGAGGAGTTCTTCCCAACAAGGGGCGGAAAGTTTGATTGACGAATTAAACATGGATGCTGATTTTTCTTTAGTTCCTTCACATGATGCATAGATTCAGGAAAAGATTAGTGATGATACTGAGGTATTGCTAGAAGATAAAGAGACTACTGAATTAATAGAAGAGCCTACTGAGCTTGTGGAAGATCAAGGAAGTGGTAAAAAAGGGGAGCAAGAGGTTACTACTACTGATACTGCACTTAATACTGCTAGTGTATCATTTAGTACTGCTAGGAACTCCAAGGTATAGTACTACTGCTGAAAGTTTTGTGTATGTATAAGAGAAGTGCAAAGAAGACGAAAGTATAAAGGCAAAGGCAATTGTGATTGAAGATGAATCTGTTTAAAATAAAGTCCAAGAATCAAGTAGCAAAAAGAAAGGCTTGTTATGAAGAAGCCATTAGATTACATGAACAATAGATGAGGGAGAAAGAACAAGGATTGCAAGAGAACAAAAATGCCAACCATTTGCAAGAGGAATATGATAAAGTTGCAAAGAAAGCAAGCTGTAACAAAAGTTGAATATTAGCTCATAGTCATTAATTGGGATGATCCTGCAGTGTATAAGGTATCCATGGCTCTTCAAATAGACCTAAGATCTGAGCTAAGTAAGAAAGAATATGATGGAAATACTTGAAGAAACCGGGAGGCTACATAGATGAAAGATTCAAAGGAATGAGCTTATGATGATATAGCGACCAATATTTGAAAAGGTATGGGATCAAATTCATTCATCTGTGCCTTATGGATTCTGAAGAAGGAAGTTTAAAAGACTAAAAAGATAGGTCCAATATGTTAAAGGAAAACCGTGCTAAAAGAACAAAGAACTGAAAAAGTTTTTGCGAGTCAGTTCAAGAGCAAACAGATTAATTAACCTAAGAACAGCTAGAATCAAAAGGTAATCATAGTTCAGAATGAAAGGAAAAAATGTAAGCTCTTCAAACCAAATTACTCAATAATTTGGATTGGGAAGTTCCACTCTAATAAATTCTATGCAATTTGAGAATCATCACGAGGTAGGCAATCACACAAAGTGTATCAGGTTTTTTGAATACATGCTTAAGAAATTGGACAGGGGGGGTGGGGGGGGGGGGGGGGAATGATTTGATCAAATTATGAGTTAAGTTCCAAGAAAAGGTACAACTCATCAAGGGGGGGGGGGGGGGTGGGGGGGGGGGCGGGGGGGGGGGGGGGGGGTGGGTCAGACTTACTGAAGATACAGAGATAGAATTATAGGTTGGACTAAAGATGTTATTTGAACTAAATGTAGAAAATCTTTTAGAACTTTAGAAATATATGCATGATCCTTTGAAATGGTGGTTATATGATATGTGTGCAGTTCATCATGTATCTACAGAGAAAGGACAATATATATTCATGCTGGTTGAAAAGGATTATCCACTGACAAAGGGACTTGCAACTTTGATGCTAAGTAACAAGCTAAGAGTGGATCAACAGTCAGAGATGGCAGATGAGCTTTTGACAAAGATCTATAATTTGGCAAACAAATCAAGGAAGTAAAGTGTTTGGAAGCATCCTCAGCAGAGTACATCAAAAGAAACTTGAGATTTGATGGTTAATCACAAGTTTAGGGGAGGATTGTTGGGATTTAGAGCTTCTACACTTAGTACTGCTGATAGTTATAGTTAGTACTGCCAGTACATTGTTAGTACTGCCAGTTATAGTTAATACTTCTAGCTTTGTATTAGCACTTAGTTATAGTAAATGCGATTATACTGCTTAAGTGATATGCAGTATATATTTAGGAATCGATATGCATGATCATTTAACTGTTTTATAAGGTCATTAGGGTTTCCTTGTGTATAAAAGAACCCACTACAGCATTAGTAGATATAAAATTTCACAATCATTCCATAGTAGTAATCTGTAAGATAGCAGATTAATAGTAATCAAAGTTTTGTTTTATTCATTGTTCTTCTTAGCAATATAAGTTAGTTTCCGCATAACTTATATTGTTCATAGTTATTGTTTCTCTTGTAGTTAGTCTGGATCTATCCAGATTGGCTACCACCCTTAACAGGCTAGAAAGATCTATTAAGTCTGGGATCTACACCTGCTTTCCTATAAACATAAAAATAAAAAAAGAAACTTCTCTCAACCCTTAGAATTCTCTTAGACCGTGATCAAGCCTTCCCAACCTATTACCCTAAAGAATGATAACAACCCTCGAGTCTTACCTATACTACACTACAACAGTTAGGTACATTACCTAGGGAGTTGTAAAACTTCTTGTAGAAGTCCTTTACGACAACCGCATCAAGTTTTTGGCGCCGTTGCGTGAGGAATAGTTAGATTCTGATCATAGTTTAGCTTAATTCTACTTGCTTGAATCCTTTCAAGTAAGATTTAATTTCCGCACATTAGCTTTCTCGTAGTCTATCTTTTCTTTATGTGTTTGTTCGTAATTTTCATTGACTATTCCATTCTTCATCATGGAGAGTGCGAATCCATCTTGTTCTACCTCTAATAGGGAGTTTCTTGACCCTAAGAAAAAGAAAGAAATTGAGTCATGGCTCGGGCATAGTAGGATCATTGACTCATATGACGGGCCGAATGAAATTGAATACTTTGATACCTTCCCCACATTGGAAGAATTAGAATATCACGAGTAGCTTTTGAAATACTGTAACACCCTGATAATTCACATGGCAGCGGAAGCTAAATTGGGGTATTACTTCATGAATCAACAGTCATAATCATAGAAAACGACTCAAAAGAGACGTTTTGGAAAATTTAGTTATCATTCAATAATATTTCAGAGTTTTACAAAAGGAGGTCCCAAAATACATATAAAACATAAGGTTTGAATGATAACAAGTTTGGACGTCTTCAAGTCCATGCCACTCCGTGCCTTAGATTTGCTTAATTACCTGAGATAAACATGCTAAAAGGATCAACACAAAGGTTGAGTGAAATTCACAGGTTTATAATATAATGGTTGAATACAAGTTAACGTAAATGGTAATAATTGCAACGAATACAATTATCATGGAAAACAATATTATTGCACTAAGCTCATGACACTCAAACTTTAACATGGAAATCATATCAATGATATTTAAGGAACGAATGTCCTTCTGGAAAGGTAATTTGCCAATTACCTATTATTTCTCAAATATAGTGCGATTGGTTACCTCACTGGTAAAAAAAAGGGGATTCGTTATAGCAACCCACAATTTTCATCAATGTAATTATCCATCTATTAAATTAGATGCAATTTTCATCAGTGTAATTATCCATCTATTAAATTAGATGCAACCATTTTCATGGAAAGATTTTTGCTTTATTCCATCCATAATATAACGTAACTTACATTACAAAAGTAAATGAGCTCACGCAACCTACCAATGCCAATTTCATCAACGTTTATAGCAAGTAAATGTTATAATATGTCAAGCAATATGTTTTAAACTTCATTTTACCATACATTATATATTTAACGTACCATCCATAACATTTAATATAAAACGGACTTTATACGTTAAACGTTTATATCAAAACCCCGATTATGTATAAGAATTCCATATAAAACAAATGTACAAGCTTTCAAGGCATGTATACAAGTGTACAATGCATGAAAATCGAATACCTTTTCCCTCTAAAACCCTAGTACAACTCCTTTAAGCTTATGGCACAACCCAATATAGCACAACATTCAAACTAGCCCATTTCCCTCCATTTTTCTAAGGCATTTCATACAACCTTTCTTTCTAACACAACTTACAAGCGTCTTAAGCATCACATTTGAACCATAGTTTCCCTCTATCTCAGCCCATAGCTCGTCCTAAATCAAAAACCCTAACCCGAAACCCTATTGAACCCGTAACACCTTAACTAGCTCGAACCAAGCAAGCACCCTCCACCATGAAGCAACCAGTTTCCCATCACCCTAGCACCTTGTCACCACCCTTGAGCCCCAATATTAAGCACCTCAACACCTCACCACCTCCTTGTAAGCTACTTGTCACCTTGCACCCCAAGTTGAACCTTCTTGTCACCACCTTGGCAAACCGAACCCCTCTCCACCTCCTAACACCTTTCTAAGCTAGTTCTAGCCCTCCATAGTCATCCTATCTACACCCTTGGACACCACTTCACCCAACTTGGCCACCACTCTTCAAAACTTGGCCACCACTCCAAGTTTCAAGCCCTATATATAGCCGAAACATGCATGCTTCCATAAACTCACCATTAAGCTAAATACTACCTCAAAACTATGTTCTAGCCAAGCCCTAGAAGAGAAGGAAAGATCTTTAAGCTATTTTGGAACCAAGGGATAAGAAAAGAAGAGTTCTTGAATTCATCTCCTAAGTTTCGGGTTACATTTCGACCCATTTCACCCATTTCGTGTGCTAGTAAGTCTTTTTACTTGTTCAATAAGCTCTTGATAAGTTTTAGATCCTTTAT
Organism: Tanacetum coccineum; assembly: GCA_026074375.1. Lineage (NCBI taxonomy): Eukaryota > Viridiplantae > Streptophyta > Magnoliopsida > Asterales > Asteraceae > Tanacetum > Tanacetum coccineum. The sequence goes on from BQNB010010954.1 coordinate 69,760, forward strand.
AAGCTCTTATACACTTTCATGATCACATGAGTTAAGTTCTTAAACCCTAAACCTACTCATTTGGTTTTCCTAAACCAAACGCGCCTTTAAAAACCCTAAAACCCTTTTCATAACCCTAATAAGCTATAAGCCATAAGCTGATTCCATAAGCTGTTCTAATAAGCTATTTTATCATTTCTATAAGCTTAGAAACAAACTCTAAAAGTTCTAAGCCATCGGGTTAATATTTCTAAACCAAACGTACCCATTTTGGATTTTTAAGCTCATAAGCTCTTTTCATAAGCTACAATATATATGTGTAAATAATATAGGGAGAATTATAAAGGATATATACTAGCACGTAATTATTAATCTTATTTTAGCTTATAGTAATAAGCTATAAGCTGCAAATTGATTTTGAGATAAAAAATACAAAGATTATGGAATTTGGACTAAAAACGCAAAACATTTCATGCATAAGGGTATATATTGTAACATTTTGAAACTATTAATCTTTTGGGCCAAAAATGTAAATACTCTAAACTAAAAACTACAGGGACTTGTTTTGCCAATTTCTAAAGTTAAAGGTTTAAATGTTTTAAATATAAAGTAAAGGATTAAATTTGTAAATTAATATATACCAAGGGTATATATTGTCATTTTCGTATTCTCAAGGGTATAAAATGTAATATTTTTATATTAATTATAAAAATATATTTAAATATCATAAGACTCGATTTTATTAAATCCTGACACTTTGTCGTTGTTCATTCGTCGATCGAAATACTATAAAATAAATATGTTTATATTTAACATCAATTTATCATCCACTAGCTTTGAAAAACTTAAAAGACTAAAATTCATCATATAAACTATAACGTATCACGTTACTAGGATTTCATGTGACGGACCTATCATTTGGGTAGACATTTGACAGATTGTTGGATTACGTTTTAAGTGTCCTAAGCTCCTCAAACGTTTACTACATGACCTTTGGATTATGATAGCCCGAACAGTGATACGATGTTTTTCACAAACTAATAAACCAAAATCATTTACACCGTTAAACTTTATATGAAATAAAGTTTTGAAATATAAACAATCGAACTAAGACTTGACATATTACACCAGGTTGCGTGACGAGGCCGTTTATTTTCCAATTGAGTCACTACTTGAACATCAATCAATTTCCCTTAAGGTGAGTTCATAGCCCCCCTATATATGTTTATTTTCCAACCCCTGCGGGATACCTGCTATAACCATGATACAAGTTATTTTCCAATTGTATGCTATCCTGAATATTATTGCCTAAGGTTACCTTCACTGCCAAGACAATTAACAGAACCATTAATTCACTTGCGAGTGAAACGCGAATATTGTGGATAGATCAATCGAGATTGAACGAATCCCATATGTGTCAACCTTTTCATAAGGTAATCGAACAGCACTATATTTAAGATAATGGGTAACTTTTGGTAAGTTACCTTCAAGAGGATAGTTGTTACCTCAATAATGTCACTGATGATTTTCCATGTTAATGTGTTGGATATCATGAGGCTAGGGCACTAATACAGTTTTCTATGATAATTTGTAATTTGTGCAGTTATTACACTAATGTTGACTTGTATTCAAACCATTTCATTACAAACCATAAAATTCACTCAACCTTTGTGTTTGGACCTTTTTTGCATGATTAACTTAGGTAATCTGAGCAACTATGGTCACAAGAGTGGCATTGACTTGAGACGTCCAAACTTGTTATCATTCAACTCTAAGTATTCATATGTTATTATTGGTACCTCCTTTTATAAAACTCTGAAATAAATATTGGAATGATAACTAAATTTTTCCAAACGTCCTTTTAAGTCCATTTCCTATGATTATGATCTGTTGATTCATGAGATAAATACCAATTTAGCTTTCGCTGCTATATGTCAAATAAGGGGGTGTTATAGATTGGTATCAGAGCCTCGGTTATAGAGAACAAGGTTAAAACCTAAACTATACTATTTTCCATCCAAGAAAGTCATCCGTGCCACTACATTTCCTGAATATATCGTAAATGATACATAACTATCTATATTCACAATAATAAAATAAACTATGTAGATTTTCCACTAGGTTAGTGTACAAAGATAGTCTACTCCTGACTATATATACCCTATTATCGTCCCATCTGATTTGCAATGTTGAGGTTTAAATTTTTTTTGCTTTTCCTCCATAACTACTCCTTACTAACCCCGACTTCACCAGACTATTTCCCAGCTTCATCAGGAAACACCTTTTCTGATCCTTTAGAGGATTTATCTAAGGATCTTTTGGCCTCGCTAGCCATCTCACCTTTCCACGATGATCCATATATGAAGGTCATGCAAGCATATAATGCTACTAATGATGAATTAACTATTCCATCACCACGAGCTCCTATTGCTCCACCAACTATTTTGCCTCCATCTCTAGTGTTACCACCATCACCACTATTTGATCCCCGATATTTCTTTCTTCCTGAGTAGATTTTGCCACCTCAGAAACGAGCTCGTTTCCTATCATCCTCCTCTACTGATTTTTCTGCCCTACCTTATGTATTTAAGATTGGAGAAAGTTCTCATAAGATGCATCTATAGCGCCATGAGGAACAGATCGAGACTATTTTGAATCACTTAGATGAGCTCCCTCTTGAGCGCATTGAGCACATGGAAGATAAGATAGAAGGTCTTGGTAATGGTCGAGTCATTATACAACGAGATTTTGACCAACTAGAAACTAAACTTCAAGAATCCCGTACCCAGATTTATGGATTTCAAAGAGAGCAAATAAGGCATGACGACGAGATTGTTCTTGCTCGCGTCAGGATTTCTACTCTGTTATGACAACAAGGATATCCAGTTTCCAAACACCATCAAAAATGAAATCTCTGAAAAAGAACCATAAGCCACAAGAACCACAAGGAGGACCACCAGACACTAACTCAGAACCTAACATTTACAGCCTTGGTTTGGAATCCAACACTGGAATGTGTGGCAATAAATAATGATATTTGTACAATTTTGACATGTAAAAATATGTAGACAAGTTGTTTATGACATAATGAAGTTGTGATTCTGTTATACCTCGCTGTTTCATGATACCGATTTATGTATGTCGTGGTTGTCTATCCTATTTCCTGTATTACGATTACTCATACCCTGATATATCCAGGATTACTATGGTTCTTACCATCCGGTCTTCTCAAACCTTTGTACCCAGATATCATGGATATGATTAATAATCAAGACATTGAGCATAAAAATTTTGGAATCTAAGACTTCCAGATAAGTCTATCTTTGCAGAGTTAGATAACTCGTTATGGATCATACCACAACCACTGGGAAGTGAACCAGTCCCCGAGAAACTTAATGAGTTAGATGCTTGTTAGAGTGTCAATTCCAAAATTTTCCGTTATATCCTGCAATGTAATATCAAAGAATGTGTATTTATTTGTTAGAACTTGTACCAAATAAGTCCATTGTCCAAAATTACCATACATTGTACAAATGACTTGTGATATGATTCTTATTTTGTGTTGTCTTGTAAATTATTAATAGAAGGCTCCCAAGAGGAACACCACATCTGCAGCACTAGCCAATGTCACAGGCTGCCAATCAGGAAACAATTGCTGATGAGTGTTTTTCGCGCTCTGGAAGCACAAGCTGCTACCATGGCAAATACTGATAATACCAATAGGAACACCGGACCAAGAAAAACTCCTGCAGCAAGAAAATGTAGCTACAAAGAGATTATGAGCTGCCAACCTTTCAATTTCAAAGGTACGAAAGGCGCTGTTAGTCTTATCCACTGGTTTGAACGAACTGGATTGGAATTTTCCCGTAGTAATTGTACCGAGGACAGCAAAGTGAAATTTGCTACGGGTACTCTAGCAGAAGAAGCTTTGTCCTGGTGGAATTCATTCGCCCAGCCTATGGAATAGAGGAAGCTTACAAGATTCCCTGGTCCGAATTTAAAGCTCTAATAAAAGAAGTAGTTTCCTCAACTGAGGTCAAGAAAATGGAAGATGAATTTTACAATCTGACTGTAAAAGGGAATGATCTCAAGACTTACATTAGAAGATTCCAGGAGTTGGCAGTTTTATGCCAACTATGGTACCAAATTCTGAGAAACTTATGGAAGTCTTCATCGAGGATTACCAAAAGTAATTAAAGGAACTGCGTTATGTTTAAAGGCCTCAACTTTGGAGGAAATGCCATTAACCAATATCCCCAGAGGTAAAAGATCAAGTAACAAAGAACCATTATGCAAAGGAACCAATATCACAAACAAAAAAAAAGTTTGATGAAAATAGAACCTTCAACATCAACAACTACCAGAACCACCATAACAACAATAGCAAACCGCAATAATGATCACCAACAACAACAAAATAGAAGGCAAGAAACTGTCCACGCTTAAGCTGGTACACCACTGAAAACAATATGTTATGCTGGAAACTTCCTACTGTGAAGAAATGACGCACTTGCATCACATAGGAAACCTTGCACTGTCAAGTGTTAGACTTGCAACAAGGTGGGTCATCAGACCAGGAACTGCAGAAACAAAGGGCCAGCCACTAGAAGCAACCTACAACCAGTATTCGTAACTTGTCATGCCTGCAGAGAGAAAGGGCACTACAAAAGTCAGCGCTCAAGAGCAAACAACAATGCCCATAGGAGAGCATACTTGCTGAGAGACAATAATGCTTACCAAGACCCAAACGTAGTCATGGGTACGTTCCTTCTAAACCAACATCTAGCTAGAGTATTTATTGATTCAGGAGCCGTTAAAATTTTAGTATCCATATCTCTTGCTTCTAATGTTAATATCCCACCAATTAACACTAAAACTACCTATGACATTGAAATGCGATGAAACCTAGTAGGAGACCCCCCACTAATCCGTTTATCCAAGGTTCACTCCTGATTTTGCTAACCAACATTTCAAAATTTGATCTTATGCCGATTAAAACTCAGTAGTTTTTTGACGTCGTCATGGTATGATTGGTTATCTAAGTATCGATTCTAGAATCTTTGTGAAGAAAAGTCGCCCATCCCAATCAACGGTGAAACTTTGATCATCCGAGGTGATCGAAGTAAAACCCGACTAAACCTCATATCCTGTATTAAAACTGAAAGATATATATCCAGGGGATATCAAGTTTTCATAGCCCAAGTAATGGAGAAGAAGTCAGACGAAAAACGACTGGAAGATATACCAGTAGTCAGAGAATTTCCGGAAGTTTTTCCTGAAGATCTACCTGGCCTTCCTCCAGTTCGCCAAGTAGAATTTCAAATTGATTTAATTCCAGGAGCGGCACCAGTAGCCCGAGCACCTTACAGATTAGCTCCTTCAGAAATGCAGGAACTATCTGACCAACTACAAGAGTTAGCAGACCGAGGTTTTATCCGACCAAGTACTTCGCCTTGGGGAGCTCCTGTCTTATTTGTTAAAAAGAAAGACGGATCTTTCAGAATGTGTATCGATTACCGGGAGTTGAATAAACTCACCGTAAAGAATCGTTACCCATTACCCAGGATCGATGATTTATTTGACCAACTTCAAGGTTTGAGTGTTTACTCGAAAATTGACTTGAGATCAGGCTATCACCAACTGAGAGTCAGGGATGAAGATATTCCCAAGACTGCTTTCAGAACGCGGTACGGACACTATGAATTCCAAGTAATGCCATTTGGTTTAACTAACGCACCTGCTGTATTCATGGATCTCATGAACCGTGTGTGTAAACCATACTTGGATAAATTTGTGATAGTATTCATCGATGATATTCTTATCTACTCCCGTAACAAAGAAGAACACGCAAATCACCTAAGAATAATCTTGGAATTACTCAAAAAGGAGAAATTATATGCCAAGTTCTCCAAATGTGATTTCTAGATCAGTATCGTGCAATTTCTCGGGCACGTAATTGATAGTCAAGAAAATTCATGTTGACCCTGCCAAGATTGAAGCAACTAAGAATTGGGCATCTCCTACTACACCTACAGAAATACGCCAATTCTTAGGACTCGTCGGCTACTATCGAAGATTTATCAAAGATTTTTCGAAGATTGCAAAGTCTTTGACTGAATTAACCCAGAAAAACAAGAAGTATATCTAGGGAGAAAACCAAGAGTCAGCCTTCCAACTGCTAAAACAAAATTTGTATAAAGCTCTAATATTAGCATTACCAGAAGGAAACAATGACTTTGTCGTTTACTGTGATGCATCACATCAAGGTCTGGGAGCAGTGTTAATGCAAAGAGAAAAAGTTATTGCATATGCTTCCCGACAACTCAAGCCTCATGAAGAGAACTATACCACACATGAACTTGAATTAGGAGCTGTAGTGCTCGCTCTTAAAATTTAGAGACATTATTTGTATGGCATAAAGTGTACTGTGTTCACTTACCATAAAAGTCTTTAGCATATCCTTGAACAGAAAGAGTTGAACATGAGACAACGCCGTTGGTTAGAATTGCTCCCAAATTACGATTATGAGATTCGCTACCATCTTGGAAAGGCAAATGTTGTAGCAGATGCCTTAAGCCAGAAGGAACGAATCAAACCACTCCGAGTTAGAGCATTAGTCATGACCCTTCAACCAAAATTACCATTACAAATCCTCAAAGCCCAAACTGAGGCAATCAAAGAAGAGAACATCAAAGCTGAAAACCTACAAGGAATGGACAAAGCATTTGAAGTACGTCCTGATGGAACCCGATGTATCAAGAATCGAAGTTGGTTACCATTCTTTGGTAATTTGAGGGACTTAATCATGCATGAGTCTCATAAATCAAAATATTCCATCCACCCAGGTTATGACAAGATGTATCAGGATCTAAAGAAACTCTATTGGTGGCCTAACATGAAGGCAATCATCGCTGAGTATGTTGGCAAGTGTTTAACATGCTCTAGAGTTAAAGCAGAATGTCAGAAGCCATCCGGCTTACTAATACAACTAGAAATTCCTACATGGAAATGGGAAAGAATAACGATGGACTTTGTTACAAAACTACCCAAAACATTAAGCGGACATGACACAATTTGGGTAATTGTAGACCGCCTTACCAAATCAGTACATTTTATCCCTACCAGAGAGACAGATAGTATGGAAACCCTTACAAGGTTGTATATAAAGGAAATAATTTCACGGCATGGAGTGCCGATATCCATCATATCGGATCGTGATAGTCATTTCACATCCAGATTCTGGCAGTCAATGCAAAGTGCCTTGGGTACTCAATTAGACATGAGTACGGCATATCATCCCCAGACTGATGGACAAAGTGAAAGAACCATCCAAACACTCAAAGAAATGCTTCGAGCCTGTGTTATAGATTTCGGAAAAGGATGGGAGAGACACTTACCACTGGTAGAATTTTCCTACAATAACAATTACCATGCCAGTATTAAGGCAGCACCATTCGAGGCACTTTATGGTCAAAAGTGTAGATCACCTGTATGTTGGGCCGAAGTTGGAGATGTCCAACTTACGGGATTAGAGATAATCCATGAAACCACTAAAAAGATAGTACAAATCCAACAACGCTTGCAAGCTGCAAGAGATCGGCAAAAAGAGTTATGTTAATGTAAGGCAAAAGCCTTTATAATTTCAAGTTAGAGATCGGGTTATGTTAAAAGTGTCACCTCAGAAAGGTGTCATCCGATTCGGAAAGCGAGGAAAGCTTAACCCCTGGTATATTGGACCATTTAAGATCCTTAAAAGGGTCGGCCCAGTGGCATATAAGCTTGAGCTTCCTGAAGAACTCAGTAATGTCTACCAAATGTAACAAAAACACTCGAAAAGACAATGCATCGAAACGCCCTGTGTCATAGATTATTGGAAAAAGGTAAGAGGAAGTAGACAGAACACTTAAAACACTATATAATCACTAGCTAATCACTGATTTTAAGAAATATCCTTACACACAATAAACATATTAATTAAAACCCTAACCCTAATGGGCAACCAAGCATGACCCTATCAGGCCCATATTTAGGCACACCATACGAGGAACACTTTATTGTCGAAAGTGTCTAATCACTCTGCTGCTGGCTACTACGCATTTAGAGGCTACGAATCCTTCCATTAGCCTTTCAGACAGACTCCCACACGAAGCACAGACCGCAGAAACAGCTTATAACACACATAGTGAAAGCATCCCACTGTCTTACCCGAAGCAGGATGAGATCGTTAGGACGAGTTCAATAATACAAAGTTCTCATAAAACTTAGTGCTATAAAGCTACGTTATATATCCGAACATCAGAGTTACTACTGCCAAAAGTCTACATAGATGTTGCCTGAACGAAGAATGCTAAAGCTTTAAGAATAATCAGCGACAGCGCGTGTACGTTAGTAACACTGACTGTTCTTACTTCTCAACACTCACAGTCTCATTACTGTGATCAGTACATTGTTAGTTACTGCCAATATAGCTACAAGTGACTGAGTTACAGTTACTTACAACAATGTGCCTAAAGTTCCACTAGGAGCACCTATCTAGACGCTACTCTGAGGCTAACGTTCTACATTCACGCATGACGTGTATTACTCTGAGAGAGCAGGAATAGATACGTGCATAATCATCTTGCACATCACGATTCTTTGTATTATTAGCATACTCCTCATATAAGTGGTAGTCTTCACTCTAGCGAGTGACATGAGAATGTCTCTAACGAATACCCTACGCACATTAGTTAGATATAAGTTTCACATATACAAAAGTTTCTCAATGCCGATTTGGAAAGCGAGTAAAGCTTAACCCCCAACCCCCAAAGCGAAGAAACATGAAGGTTAAAAAGTGAACATCATGTTTAGGGGAGGATTGTTAGGTTTCAGAAGTTCCTACAACTTAGTGCTGCTACTTATACAAGTTACTACTGCCAGTTCTACTTAGTGTTGCTGATGAAGAATGCTATAGATTTAAGAAAATAGACTAAGTAGTTAGTACTGTTAGTTATAAATAGTTAGTACTGTCAGTACATTGTTAGTACTGCCAATATAGTTAGTGCTGTTAGTAGTAAGTTAGTACTGCTAGTTAGTACTGTTAGGATATATGCATGAGTTATTATAGGAATAGATATGCATTATCTCTTCACACGTTTTGTAAGCCCATTATGGTTTTCCTTGGTGTATAAAAGGAACCCTACGACATTAGTTAGATATAAGTTTCATATACAAGTTTCACCAATATATAGTTAGTAATCTGTAACCTAGAAGATTAATAGTAATCAAAGTTCTATTTTATTCATTGTTGTTCTTAGTAATATAAGTTAGTTTCCGCATAACTTATATTGTTCATAGTCATTGTTTCTCTTGTAGTTTATTTGGATCTATCCAGATAGGCTACCACCCTTAACAGGCTAGAAAGATCTATTCAGATTGGGATCAACAAATGAGTATCAAGCTCAAGCACCCGAGCAGGTGAGGCAACTACAGCCGCCCCCACCTCCGGTGTAACCAAGTCCTCAACAAAAATAGAACCGATAAGGATAACTCGCAGAAAAGAGGATCCCACACTCTCGACTGAAAAGTCTGAAGAAATAGAAATAATCAGAGCTGCCATAACCTACACAAGCAAAAGTTTATATAAATCCCCTTATATGAAACCATGGCAATGCGTGCAATACAGGAAAAATATAGATGTAAAATATAGTCAAGGCAAAATTATACGTAATATAATTATGGAAATGTATTATAATTAATACCCGTATACTTATCGATAGTAATTATATACGTAAGCAAGTAGAAACATGTAGGATCATATACTGGTTATAGACCAGACCTAATATTCTACCTGGTTCTCTATAACCTTGGCTCGGATACCAATCTGTCACACCCCTAAATGGGGGCCTGGACGAAAACACGTGTCCGGGGGCGTAAGGTCATAATATATATCACACAAGATACAAAGAACGACCTCTAAGGGTACGTTTAGAAATCCAACATCGTTGCATTAAATGAAAATAGTTAAAGTTTTACATAGGTTCATAGGTAATATGCGAAAGCGAATAAAAGTTTTAGAAATTAACAACGATGTTAAAACAGATAATAATAGTTCTTGAAAATCGGTCCAATGCAAGGCGACCCCATATAGCAAACAAAGACATCCACAGCTAAGCACCTAAGAAAAACATGTTAAAACGTCAACATAGAGTTGGTGAATTCATAAGTTTGAATTTTATATAAGAATGGACCACAAATACTGCAAAACGCATGTGACTATTATAACATATACAATATCACATAAAAAGGCATTTACGTTGCACTAAGCTCATGACACCGAGGCTAAATGTAATGGAAGCATGCAAAAGGCTTAATAAACTTGCCCTGACGGGTGCCAACAAGGCGCTTCACCGTATCACTCGACATGGTATACGTCCGTTGATCTTGTAAGAGCTACTTACACGGACGAGGATTATTAGTCACAATAGATCTATTTACAACACTCGCGCTCACTTACCAATCCAACTGATCATAAGTAACTAACAGTTCATGATAACTCGAGCCTACAAGTTTCACTATTACTTAGGCAACACGTAAACAAGATTGGGAAAAACGTAAAGCATTTGTGTCCAATGTTTAAAAAACAAGCAATGTTTCTCACCCCAAATAGTAAATCAAAGTAGTAAAAATGTGGGGCTATGAACTCACCTTAAGCAAGTAGTGAGCAAGATATTCAACGAAGTGAATAACGATAACGAACGACTCTAACCACGACCTAATTAATAGACGCGCTTTAGAAACGAGAAATAAATACGAAACATCGGATAATACGCTTGTAAGAAAAATAGACATCCATAAGTGTTTGCGCTTTAGTTTATATAGTAAAATGTGTCATTATGAAAGTATAAGGTTTATAGTTACGTTACGCCATGTTTTAAGAAAAGTTTCTATTTTTGGAAAGTTACTATTTTAGGAAATTTCTAAGTTTTGGGACGTTAATACCGTCCCCTAATATTTGATGATTCCATGATCCTAAAAGGCACTACTTAAACCTAAACTCCTAACTTCCAAGTCCATCTCACTAATAAATATCAAAAGTTACTATTTTTAGAAGTTTCCCGTTTTAGAAATCCCGACAATAATTTGTGACATTTCCAAAGTTACTACTTAATATACTAGTACCTATATACGTTTCTCCAATGTTTAAAAGGTCAAATACATTTGAAAGTGTCCGAAAACATCTTTTTAATTTCCAATCAGCACCTTAAATAAGTATTTTTCTAAAAAGTGTTCCAAAATTCATTTCGCCATAACTTGGTCGTTTTAAGTCCGCTTTTAGTGTTTGACATATGAAAATCTATCTATTCGAAACAAGCTCTCTAAAAACTACCTTCTTGCCTAGTGAAAACATTTTTAAGTCGCCCAAAACCTCAAAACAAAATTGGATCAGAATCCATATTTTTCGCAAACGCTCCCAAAAATCCATCCAAACTTCACAATAGTGCCTATACTAACCTAACCCCGTTTACTACTAATCCATCCAATCAAAACCACACTTGAATCTATTTTAGTTCCATCATCCTGTTTGTTGCAACCCACAAGTTCACTCATCCTTTCCATAATCAAAGTAATAACATCAAGAACATATGAAAACTTTATTAGTTTATAAACCCACTAGAATCTTTTTGAAAATAACACAAACACTAAGGATATACATAAGACTTGATCAAGAAAAGAGAGATATAAAAGGAAGATCAATAACATACTTACAAGAAGAAGAGATATTAAGATGAAAACACAAGATCTAACTATGAACACCTTAGATCTTAAAACCCCAAAGTAAATCTTGCAAAACCCACTTGAATAAATCAAAACCCTAACTATAGATCTTGAACAAACCCTTGGAATCAAAGAACCAACACTTGTAACCACCTTAGATATGAACAAGAATCAACCTAGAATACTTGGATCTTGTAGGAAATCAAGAAAAATAAACCCTAAGAGGGTGTTTGTTTTGTGCCGTGAGCAAGGAAGAGAGAAAGAGAGATGAAAGATTTTTGGCGAGGCTTGGAAATGAGAAATGACCTAGAATGTATTATAACATGGTATTTATAGGGACAAGGGTTTAGGGTTTGAAGATATTACGTGAACCATGGCATCAAGGGTCTAAGTGACCAACACACACCAAAGGTGTGTGGGGTTGTGGGTTCGAACGCAACAAGCCACAAGAGGGGGGGTTCAAGTCTTGATCACTAGCTAACTAAATTAAATAAAATGCTTAGTGGAGTTGTGGTCCTCCATGGGTGAGTGAAGACAAAGAGTGTAAGAGTCACATGATCATACATGGAAAATGAATACAAAGATGTCCCTATCTTGCATGTGATGTAGTTTAAATTCAAAATAAAGATGAAATATGCTCTTGGAATTAAATAAGTGTAGGTGTATGCGTATGTTAGGAATACATGGGGAGGGTGACCATGAAATTTTTGACTCCTAAACACGAGATATACGATAACTAAAGTTTACACAAAAAGATTTCGGGTTTCTGGGTCTCCGTTTGACCTAAAATGCTAAAACCGTACGACGTACGTGAAAAACGTATAAATCGCAAACGAAAGTGAACGTGACCTACGTAACACTTTAAAATGATAAAATAATGCATATAACACTTAGACTAATCAAATTCCAAAGCCGGAACGAGTCCGATAATGATTTTTAGTTTTTACGCGGGATAACTTCCCGAAAAATTGCCAGATTCAAACGTAATGTATAAAAGTTAAAAATAATGATCGAAAAGTTTAAAATATTGACCTGAAATTTATGAGGTGTGACACTTATCAGACAGTAAACATTACATATAGGACGATCCGTACCTATTCAAATCCTGTCCCGACGGAATC
>BQNB010010955.1:0-69149 GCA_026074375.1 Tanacetum coccineum
TTTTCTTATGATTACATGTGAATTGGTATGTAGATCTTAATTATATTACTTCTTGTTGATGTGTATGAATGCTTAGTCTCTAGAACCCTAGTTATTTAAGTGTATCTAAGATCTAGAGCGGCATGATTGTGTAGAAAAAATTCCATAGGTAACAGTCTTCATACTACCTTACCCATATATGGATTATCCCCTTTAAGTGTTTTAATGCGCGTATATCTCCCTAGGGGCCGTGTAATAGTCTTCATACTACCTTGTACGTGTGTTGCCCTAGCAAGGTACCACATAGACGGCGTTTTTGTGTAATTCGTCATGCTTCTCGAAAATACTTACACATACATCGCAAGTGTGACAAGGTAATAGAGTTAGGAAAAGCATACCAAGGACCATGCATGATTAAGTAAACACTAATCCCCTATCATACGGATTCTCTTCTCCTTATTTAGTTTAATTACTTAATTATTAGTATTAATCAAACCACCTTCATGCCCCAAGATTTTACTTGCTTTTATTAATTATAAAAATACAAAAATATTCTTCTTTCAATCTTCTAGATCTTAGTTATATTTAGTTTGGACCTTCACAGTGCTATTCCCCTAGAGAACGATAACCACTCCTGTGTCTTGCGTATACTACACTACAACGGGAAGGTGCACTACCTAGGGAGTTGTAAAACTGAAGTGGGATTTATAGCCTCATCAGTAATCACTGCTCCAGATTTATAGCCTATACACCCTCGCTATGAGTGTATATTATTCTCTATACAACGCATCCGTAGTGTCATTTTCCCGACACGAGACGATAGCTAGTCGTCACGGATTGGAGGTGGCAACCTCCAAATAGTACTATTCCATGTATAAGCGTATGTCATTACCTGGCAATTAACAATTCATGATTTTCGCGGGTCTTTTATCTAGCGAGTTAATCTAACTTATAATAATCAAGGCTACTAGCATACAATCTCCCTTGTGTTCTATTTTAAAAACATGCATGTTATCTCCCTCGCGGGTTTATAAAACAATTAAAGTGTAAAAATGCGAGGCTATGAATTCACCATGATCGAAAGCCGATAATCAAACGAAGAAGTCTAGCACGAGAATCCACAAACGCGATCACGACCTATAATTAGAGTCGCTCGATTACTATATCGAAAAGTATAATTAACGATGCGTACATCGTATCAACAAAATCATATATATATATATATATATATATATATATATATATAATTTTGTTGATACGATGTACGCATCGTTAATTATACTTTTCGATATAGTAATCGAGTGACTCTAATTATAGGTCGTGATCGCGTTTGTGGAGTCTCGTGCTAGCTTCTTCGATTGATTATCGGCTTTCGATCATGGTGAGTTCATGGCCTCGCATTTTTACACTTTAATTGTTTTATAAACCCGTGAGGAAGATAACATGCTTGTTTTTAAAATAGAACACAAGAGAGATTGTATGCTAGTAGCCTTGATTATTATAAGTTAGATTAACTCGCTAGATAAAAGACCCGCGGAAATCATGAATTGTTAATTGTCGGTAGATGGCATACGCTTATACATGGAATAGTACTATTTGGAGGCTGCCACCTCCAATCCGTGACGACTGGCTATCGTCAAGTGTCGGGAATATGACACAACGGATGCGTTGTATAGAGAATAATATGCACTCATAGCGAGGGTGTATAGTGGGCATACCTTGTTGGGAACCCCAACATAATGATATGGTAACGTTCGATTCATGAGGCTTATAATAATCCCCCCTATAACGTTGTCTGATCCACATCGTTATATCATGATGAATATTGAGAAATGATACTTGTGTTCGGAGATTAGATGTTGGGAACCCCAACATATTTTTATGGTTTTTATATATAAACCCTATGGATTCACTCAACATTATTGTTGACTTTTTAGCATGTTTTATCTCAGGTCCTTGAAGGTAATTCGGTGATGGAGATATTTGGAGATATTAATGAAACATATATTTTGAAGGCCCTTTTCAAGAAAATCATTCGAAGAATACATTTCAAAAATGTTGTATGAATTATGAATAGTTTGGGACCTATGATGTAAACTTTTATTCGAATGAATGTATTTTAAAAACGTCTCTTTTCGAGTCGTTTTCTATGCTTGAGTTATTGTATTAATACGTAGCACTCCAAAGGACCCTTCCGCTGAGATATATGAAAATGAGGTTGTTACATCATGTCCCTTCTCGATTTCAGTACGCAGATATCTTCACAAAAGGTCTTCCATACCCGTTGTTTGCTGATTTCAGATCCAGTTTGAGCGTCCGCAAAACTCCCGCTCTAACTGCGGGGGCATATTAGTGTAAATATTATATTTAATGTAATCGGCCCATTGACCCAAGCCCATAGTCTAGAATATTCTGTTGTATCCTATATATAAGTTGGCCGTTATCAATAATAATCAAGCATTCAATCCCACATTCATATGGCTTATCAGCGGAAAGACGTCTCTCAAAAAAGATATATAGATAGTCGAGGACAAGAAGAGATAATGAGAATTATAATATAAGATAAAAACTCAAGCATTGAGAGAGTCTCGATGAGAAGATACAAGATGTTTGTCTCGTCACGCACTTCATAATCCATGTGATTAACCAGAAAGATCATTTGATATATTGAAAGCATTTTACTGGTTAAAAAGTTATATCAAACTCCTACTATATAGCCTCAGGATCCATATTAGTTTCTTGTTCTCAGTGTTGAATTATTTGGCACGTGCATTAACATATGTACGATTACAACCAGCAATGTGTTAAGAGTT
The DNA here is from genome assembly GCA_026074375.1 of Tanacetum coccineum. NCBI lineage: Eukaryota > Viridiplantae > Streptophyta > Magnoliopsida > Asterales > Asteraceae > Tanacetum > Tanacetum coccineum. The sequence goes on from BQNB010010955.1 coordinate 2,793, forward strand.
AAGTGTAGGCGTGTGAGGGGCACGTGTGGGATTTATCCCTCATGTGAGGTGCACACGATTATCTCTACACCAAACTCTTAACATAATTTCCCGTCAAATTCTCTTTGAAATAGTTGCTAGTTAGCTCATTTTATTCTTGTCCAAAAATATGTTAAAACACTTTCTCTCTCTGAATTCTCATGTAATTCAGTTGTAACGAATTCATAACCGTTTGTAACAAACTTTCGCCATTGATAATGCAAATCAAATTCCGATGATCTATATCTTATTTCCTTGATTATCCAAGTTGTTTGTAATTCGTTAACGGTCTTAATTAGACCTAGTGGTGTGTATCAATTGGTATCAGAGCACTTTCTTGGAGGTCTATAGTGTTTTTACAGTGAGTTGTTCAAGATCGGTGATTTCAGTTAGTTTTTGCATTGAACTCTGATTTTTCCGTTATCCAAAGGTATTATCAGATAATAGAGTATCGATATGAGATACTTGAGGTTCTAGAGAGACAGAGATATTTAGAAATAGAGCTCTTCTAATTCATCACAAATTTCATCGTGATCACGAGAATAGCACATTAGTGCATTAAATCCTTTGTATTTTGGTTGATATGATTAGTTTTGTTTGGTGTGAGGTTGACCAAGAAATGGTTATTAGTTGTTAACTAACTCAATAGAATACGAAGGAGGATAGTTGACAACTATTTTACAAATTAATTCATAAATAGCACACTAAGAGCATCCATGGCTTTGGCAACTCGTAACCTTGCAAACACAAGTGCTAATGATGAACTTGTTATTAGACAGTATGTAGAAGATGCCTTGGCACAAATCCAAGAGATGATTGTTGGTTTAGGGGCTTAGAATAATCATGGAGCAAGACAGCCTAATCAATTCAGTCGATTAGATAAGGTAGAGTTGCCTAAATTTTATGGAGAAGATGTATTGGGATGGAACTTTAAATGTGATCAGTTCTTCCTCATTGACAACACTCCTAAAGAGGAGAAGGTAAAAATGATCTCTGTTTACTTATTTGATAAGGCACTCTTATAGCATAGGTAATTAATTAAGCCTAAAGGGTGGAAAATGTTATTGGGGATCCTGAGTATAAAGATGCTGTACTTTTAAGTTTGGGGTATCAGTCTTGTATGTTGATCCAATGGCATTCATTTAAGATGTTTTAGTATTTATGGATAAATCTGCCAAGGAGTATCAGGATACATTTGATAACTTGTTGAGTAGGGTGGAAGTTAGTGAGGAACATGTTATTAGCTTGAATCTAGGAGGATTACCCACTGAATTGGAGATGAGTGTGAGGAATGTTTAGGGCACAAAAAATTTTCAGATGCTTATTGTTGTCTGATGCTTATTGTTTGACAACACTACAAGAGGCTACACTTGAAGCTGTTAAGAAGAAGAGTAGGCCTTTTATGAATCAGACTACTAGGAGATTTGGAGTGTCTAATCTCAATGGAAGTAATAAGAAAAAGTCTTTGTTGCCTTTGCCTACTACAAACAATAATTGGAAGCCTAAAACAAACACTCCCTTATCAGGAATTCGTATAAAACAACTCACTCAAAAAGAATATAAGGACAAGAGATCAAAAAACTTATGCTTCTATTGTGATCAAAAGTATGTGCTTGGCCATAAATGCAGTGGACAAATGTACTCTTTAATTGTATTGGTTGATAATAAAGAGGAGGAAGAAGAGTATTTAGATGCTAATGAAACACTTGTAGATGCAGTCAGTGAAGAAGTGCAAGCTCACATCTCTTTGAATGCATTATCTGGGGTTAGCTCTTTCTAAACCATGAGGGTGATTGGATTAGTGGCTAAACAACATGAATTGCAAATCTTAATAGATTCAGGCTCTACACACAATTTTTCGGATGTTAACATGGCTAAAAGAATAGGGTGTAAGGTTTGGAGTACTTGTCCTTTGGCGGTATCTGTACCTGGAGGGAAACAAATGGTAACAGTTAGTGAATGTAAGGATTTTCAATGACAATTGTATGGTCATACATTCACGGCTGATGTTATGCTTTTACCTTTGGATGAATGTGACATGGTGTTGGGTATCCAATGGTTGTTCACTTTGGGTGACATTAGATGGAACTTTCAAGAGTTGAAAATGGAATTCCTCTATAACAACAAGAGAGTATGTCTGAGGGGTACCAACAAGTTTGTAACTTATTGGTTGGATGCCAGGAAGCAAATTGCAAGAATAGAAACTATAGGAGGGGCTGAGTTAATGATGATGATGAAGATTATGTACCCAAACACTGGGTTGCACTTGATGATTATGGAGGAAACTGTGCTAATCAAAGTTAAGGTGGAACCTAGACTTCATGAAGTCATTGATGCACATGTAGAGATGTTTGCAGTACCAAACAAGCTTCCATCTGTGAGAACTCAGGACCATAGAATTCCATTTATGCCTTGTACACAACCTGTAAACATAAAACCATATAGACATCATCCTGTGCAAAAGGATGCCATTGAAGCTATGGTTAGAGAATTGCTGGATTCTGGAGTTATTAAACACAGTCAAAGCTCTTTTGCTTCTCTAGTGGTAATGGTCAAAAAGAAGGAAAACTGATGAATAATATGTGTAGACTACAGGCAGTTGAACAAACATACTATCAAAGACAAGTTTCCTATTCCCATTATTAAAGAGTTAATTGATGAACTGTGTGGAGCTGTGATCTTCGATAAGTTGGATTTGATGTCAGGTTACCATAAAATCAGGATATATGAAGATGACATAGCCAAGATAGCATTTAGAACCTATTTAGAACCCATCAAATCAGGATGTACTCTCTATAATGAAGAACCATAGTTTGTATGCTAAGGAGAGTAAATGTGTGTTTGGCACAACACATGTGGAGTATTTGGGTCATATGCTTTTTGCTGAGGGAGTAGCTACAGACCCAACAAAGATACAAGCTATGCAAAGTTGGCCTATTCCAACCACTATTAAGCAGTTAAGAGGATTTTTAGGCCTGGCAGGTTATTATAGAAGGTTTATAAGGGATTTTGCCTCTATCAGTAGGCCACTTACCCAATTGCTTAAGAAAAACTCTTTTAAGTGGAACAATGAAGCTCAACAAGCTTTCATATTCCTTAAAGAAGCTACGGTTCAAGCTCTTGTACTTGCACTTCCAAAATTTAACAAACCCTTTGTTGTGGAAACAAATGCTTCAAGCATAGGGTTGGGAGAAATACTCCAACAAGAGGGAAATCCAATAGCCTACATGAGTAAGTCTTTGGCACCTAAGCAACAGGCTCTTTCAACTTATGAAAATGAGTTTTTAGCAGTCTTAATGGATTTGGAAAAATAGAGAGGTTATCTTTTGGACATGCATTTTGTGATTAAAACAGATCATTACAGCATGAAGTATTTGTTGGATCAGAAGATTACCATACCATGAAATGGCTTCCCAAGTTAATAGGCTTTGATTATGAAGTAGAATATAAGAAGGGAATAGATAATGCAGCAGCTGATGCATTGTCTAGAAGGGAAGATATCAGTGAGTTGTTCACCATGAGTACTACTTTTATAACCACTGATTTATACAAGAGAATAAAAGCCAGTGATGGAGAAATTCTAAGCACTCTGCACTCAAAACCTAAATTCTCTATAATACCCGCCGCGAAGAAAAGAAATGCAGCTGAGCTAAATCTCAGTGAACAGATATAAACAAAACGGATAGATCAAATATATATAAGTAAGCAAAATGGAATCACTATAATCTGGGTGGCAAGATTTCATATATCTTAAGAGCTAAACAAAACTGATAACCGAACAAACATATAGAATTGCCTCACGAGCTCAAAACAAATGTCTAATGCATGCCACATGCTTAGACCCTACAATTACTCATATCATATCAAATTGTACATGGGAGCTACAGTCTCCAGATGTATCCTGTAAAGTGTGAAATGGAGTGCTGACACCACACTGATCCATTCACCAAAACCGAACTGAACAAAATATACCTAAGATACATCCATACGCCCCCTACAAATCAAATCAAATATGGCCAAGTGCCTAATAGAGAACAAAAAACAAATGAGGACGACGTTGACTGATAACACCGCCACTATTAATGTCATGCCATTGGTGCCTCAATGACGCGGACATGGTACCTCCATGGCTAGTCAATAGCTCGGGCATCAAAACAAAGCAAATGGTTCATATAGGATTTTGAAACGAAAGATATTATGTCCAAAGAAGGTCATGTCTAAACTAAACAGATAAGTTCATCTCATGACAATGTCAAATGAAGCATATATCCAAATAAATTCAAAAGGCTTTTTTCGAATGGGTAGCAAACGGATAACGAATCAAAGGCTAGGAAATATAAATAGGGATTTCAAAGGTGCAAATAGATACGAATCAAATGTCATAAGAATCCTTAGAAAAAAGGATAGAATATCTATACCTTAAACAAGCCAATGCGTATTCAAAAATTACAGTTCAATGAATCTACAAGAATTAAGAATTATATATTTTATAGAGTCTAGGTACTACTTTTTCTTATATTCCTATCTTATAATTCACATTAATTTTATCTGCTTTGTATTTTAAATGGGTAAAATCTATATGCTTGTAGGAAAATTCTAATATGAAAATGATTTCATAACTTACTACTTAGTTTTACTCCTAAACAATTAAAACAGTAAATGGTTTACATATATACTTCATGATCAAAACATATTCTAAGGTTCTCTAGGTTATCAAAACATTATAAACTATTTCTTCTTGTTGCTGCATGCGCATGTACATGCATAAAGTTAAAAACAGTTTTAAACAAAATGAAATTACAAATTTTAGTACTAGTATGAAAAGTCTTTTCATTCCAAGAGACAAATAAGATATAAATAGGTAAATTTACTTTGTAATATCCTTTAAAATATAGAGACTTAATGTGGACAAAATGAAAGATCCTCCACGCTCATTCTCCTTCTTCTTCAACGTACAAAGCTAGCATTACCGAACCCGATTTCGAAAGCTTCATGGCCTATTTTCAAATTGCTTTATATCACTTCACATAGCTAATCACATGATAGTAGCTTGGTTTAAAACATATTCATGTTTATTTAGTAAGATGTTTACAGTTAGTAAGTCCATGTTAATATCCTAACATTCATATATCTATGTCTTAACTTAACAGTGAGCTTTTAAATATATCATCTTAGCATGCACAAGGCTTACTTAACATAATACTTATGCGTAGTTTATGATCATGTATTAAATGAGGGTTCAAGATATACCTCAAATTAAGCTAAACAATGACTAGACGAAACCAAAAACACGAACTTGTAACAATACCGAACACAATCACGATTCCAACCTCCTGCAAACGAAACCAATAACTTAATCCCACATGACCTTGAACCAATCCCAAACGCGAACCACAACCCAAACAAAACTTGAACTAAATCAAACGACAACGGAAGTCCTTGACAGAACAAGACCCAGAACATGAACAATACCAATGTGAATCAAGACTTGGATTCTGCCAGCCAACACTCTAACTCTGACAGAGAAATTTGTGGTATGATTTTGGAACTTATTTATGATTTTTTTAGATAAATTATGAATAGACATTATCAATAAAATAAGTATGGAAGGAGCTTATATGATTTGAGTGTGGGACAACCGACTACTCGATTGATAAGGTCTATGAGAAGTTGCTAATTGACCGAATCTTCCTCTTGATCATGTATAGAAATGTGGGTACAGTTTGAATAGTTATTATGATTTATTATCTGTTTCTTCGTTCTTATATACCATGCTATATTCAAAAATATGTTTTAAAAATATATTTATGAGTTTCTTTTTTAGACTTAGTAATATTATTAAGTCACTATGTAGTTTAGGGTGTTATATAAACTATGATGATAATAAAGGTGTATTTACTTAGATGAAATTCTCCCTAATCATGTATGTGCATTGAGTTTAACTAGCTAGATAAATTATTGATGGTGGTTTATGACTAACATGGCTTGGTTAAGTGTTCACATCCCCTCTCCCTTCTACACCTGTGGTCAATGTCTATGAGGCTGCTCAATCGAACACGAACACAAGCATAAAGCATTAAGATTTCTACTATCATACATAATTCAACCTATGTGACCTTAGGTTGCCAAGTATCACTAATTAGCCTAGAAGTTTCTCTTTTGACTAACTAACACACATGCACTCACATACAAAACTCCAATTAACTTGTCCATGCTTAGGTTGCTAAGTCACGTCACTTAAAGGCCTTTTGGTTGCTAATTGACAAAGAATAAACCGATTACACATTAAGGTTGTCTTATCATGTAATACATCAATCGAATATAGTATGAAAGCGTATGGATCTTCGATCGTATATGCATATTATACATCGACAATCATTAACTAACATAAATACACAAACAATCATTAGGATCATAACATCTAAGCAAACACAATAAAGATCTAGCCTAACATAATCAAAGAAGAATAAGCAAGGACAAGATCAACACGTGTAATTAAGGGCATAATCATGATAACAATTAAATAGACAAACATGGAATTACAAGATGTTTATGATGTGAATTAGATACCTAAATTTGCTAAAAAAACACCCACCCAAACTCTAGAATCGGACTTAGGGTTTGGCAGTTAGAAAAAACAAAGTTATAAGGATGTATTTATAGGCATATGTTGAGTCTGTACATTTTGACGGCGTCAGGATTTATTGTGATGTCGTCACCAGGGATGATCACCAAGTTGTGGATTTTCTCGTCGCGTCGCATAGGTAGTTGAATCATCAAAAACCAAGTTCGTATAATTGAACCAATTATACCTTGTAATTAAAAGCACGGGGCAATAATGAATTATACCTTGTAATTAAAAGCACATAAATTATATAATAGCCCCTCAAATAAGTGTTTGGATTCTCTCATTCTATCGGGTGTAGTAATGAATTATAACAATACAGGAAACAGAAAAATAACACTCATTACTTGTCATAGTATATAAATTACCATAAGCTTGATAAAGGATCAAAAAGCATCCTTCAATTCAGAATGTGTATATCAAAATACATACACACATTCCATATCTAACAAATCCTTAATACATAGTTCCCAACTCTACAGTCATAAATAAGTTAATCTCCATATCAACCCACACGCTCACACACATTCATCACTTTTAAACTTTCTTGTATGTATGTGTTCTTAAACGTGTAATCACTATGTGTTTTTGCTCTAAAGAAAATATTGCATATCCTTTTCAAACATCATATCAGTTACACGTAATTTGCCCTTTTTGACGTCTTCAATATTGTTTTTATGTTTTGTTTTCGGTTTTACAACATAGGTTAAAATAAGTTCAAGTTGATTTACATAGTGCTAAATAGGAGTTAGTTACTTATATGGAATCAAGTGCTATGATGCCTAATTTGACACAAGTGTTGATGCAAAAATATGCGAATATGCAACCATTGTTGGGACAGATGGGTGGGATTGGACCTGTTGGAACAATGGGGCCGGGTGCGCCTTCCACGTCAAATAAGATTTGACGTGGAAGGCGCACCTGGTCCCATTGTTCCAACCGGTCCTATCCCACCCATATGTTCCAACAAAGGTTTCATATTCACATAGTGTTGCTTCAAGGCTTGTGTCAAATTAGGCATCATAGCACTTGCTCGCATATATTGAACTTACTTTAACCTATGCTGTAAAACCGAAATCAAACCAACACAACCATAAATCGGATCCCCTAAACGCGTATCAACCTCATACGCTAACGAATTAACAGCGTCCTCTCTATGATAAGTACTCAACTCATTCAAAATCTTAACAACATTACTCGCCCCAAAAACATTATGCACACTAGCAAATTTCCCGGCGGAAAATATGGCGCAAACACACATTCTTGAATACATTTTTGACGTAAAAACTTACACGCAGCACACATTTTCAGATTTTCTCACTTTCCACCTTCACAACAACACAAAACTACACTTGATCATCAAGAAACTTAAAAAACTTATAACATCTCAACATTTAAAAACTCATTTATTTACAAAATGACTTATTATAATATCATATCATATAATAATGTACAAAAGAATCTACGGATGCATTAAAGATGTGGCATTCAGCAAAGGGTTCATTTACCAATTCATAAGAAGGTGGTAGCCATCAAAACACTAAATTTAAAACACTAAAAAAATGCTAGGGTTCAATCTTTATATATATAAAAAGATTATTATCACTAATTTATCATTTATAAAACATTAAAAATTAAATCTAAGTCAGAAAAAAGAATAACCTAATGTTATAAAACTACACAATGATAAATATCACTAGATCATGTCATCTTTATTATCAAACAATAGCCATAAACATCATAAAAAAGCTACAAAAATGGTACAAAATTGATTCTAACAAATCTTTAACAAAAAATAAGCATGCCTAGAAAACAAGAGTGGAAAAAAGTGACATTTTTTACCTAGTAAAGGAAAACGAAAAGTGGGAACTTTTGCATTTCAAAAAAAAGAATGTTACCTTATTAGGTATGATGCTTCTAATTTTTTATTATTTTTGAATATACGTTTAATTAAAAAGCTTAAATACTTCTAAAATTGGCATTATTTTGGTGGAGAAATTTGATGGAGAAAAAAAACACATTAAAATATATGTGTCAAATTTATAAAAACAAAAACTTGAAAAAAAGAGGAGGTAATACAATAAAAATTTAGTGGTTTAATTTTAAATAAATTATATAGAGTTAAGTGTAAATTTGTAAATTTACAAATTTTATTATAACTTTTTAAAAAAACAAATAACCCCTTAAACTTTCATAACTTATAAAACAGAAAAAATAAAAATTATATATATATTAAAAAAAACATAATGTACAAGCCCCGTGCGTGCACGAGGATTAAAACTAGTACTATATACAATAGATAAATAATAGATACATATATATGTATAAATATAGATGAATCATTTGATTAAATTAATCAAATAAATGATTACCTAATTTTTGTCTCTTATATCACAAATACTCTTTTGTTCACTTTAAAAACAACATCCCAATGTTTATAATTTATTAGTATTTCTAATGACAATAAAAAAATCATGGTTGAAATATAGTGTCTTTAATTAAAAGCTACACATGCTTTCCTAATGATGACCCTCATATAGATAGTTTTTCAATAGATTCGACATACTAATCTTAAGACCGTAGGTTACCACTATATGATTTAGGTGTTAGGATTTATAAAACTAGTAACCAAGTTACTACGAGTACGTAGCCGATTGAATCTAGTTTAATATTATAAATTAACACATAAATAAAACACATACATTACTAACCTTTGTCTATTGAATAAATAATACAATAAACAATATAGATCTTGATTCTTGACACCGTTAGTGATTAAAATAATCACCTCTATTGGTATGCTCACACTAAACAACACGTCACACGAGTACGTTAGGACGTTAGTGCTTGCTTCACGATTAAAACAACGGAACATGGTGTCTTGTTTTGGATATTAGATTTAGCGATCTAATCCCCATAAGGGAATAAACTGCTAATTGAATTTTAAAAGATAAAACATAGGTTTACATATATATCACATTAGGATTTTTTAAGTTGTGAACACAAATTAAAGAGGGTTTCACAGTTTTTGTGTCACAAGTAACACATAGGCTGGGACTCTGGGAGCCTTCTTTAACTTATACCTTAGAGCACAAGTTTGAAAACCTATCGCATTAACATGATTAACATGCATAAGATGCATAAGTGTATGTATGTTAGAAAAAGCATACGACACTAGTACAAAAAGTGGTATTGGTCACACCAAAAATGTGTGATTATATACATATAGTCACACACGTGAAAAGTTTCGTGTGTGACAAAAGGTTGCGCGGCCGTAGGTCACCTACAGACACGCATTCGAGTTAGTCACACATAAGAAAGCTTTAGTGTCCGTATCCACGTTTTTTGTGTGACTAAATAGGTATAATTTAGTGACTGTAAACAATGTACAACCAACAAAGCATGTTTTTTTTGTATATTTAGTCACATACAATTAAACATAGAGTGGCCAAAAGTGTTAATATGTGTGACCATATGGTGTTTAAATTGAAGAAATGTGTATTTTGTGTGGCTATTAATCATCCAATGGCCACATGAATTTGAAGTGTGTGTGACCTTTTGTAATATTTAGCCACACAAAGCATGTTTTTTGGGTATTTAGTCACATACAAGTAACCAAAAAGTGGCCAAAAGCGTTAATAAGTGTGACTATATGCTTTGTAAACTCAAGTAAATATGTATTTTGTGTGACTATTGTTCTCCCAATGGCCACATGAATTTTATAATATGGAAGTGCGGGGAATCAAACCCCGTGCCTCTCGCATGCAATGTGAGCGCTCTACCATGTGAGCTACACTCCCAAAATGTAATCAGTATACATGTGTTTTCAATAGAGAAACTTGCTAATCAAATAATAAGAGCTATAATGCTCTTAATTATACTTGAAACACTTACAATAGTATCTGACGTGTCTTGTGAATTGTTATTGAAGTTCGGCTATTGCTGTCATCTCATCCAAATATAAAAGATCTTACCCAACGAATACCAAGAGTCCAAAATATAGCTGCAACAATAAAAATAGACATGAACCGGACGATTAAGCATCACAAAATACTAAACTTACAATAATCTTTATGCGAAGTTATTGTCTAGTGGGATAAATTGCATCGGATATTATGTATAAGAAGATGAATGTCCTTAATCGTAATGGTAATCCTGGATTTGATGCAAGTATATTATGTGAAAGAAGTTTTCTAAATTACGTACCTTGTCGACTTTCCTAGAAGAATGTCCATCAAAGAGAAATCATAATGAGGGGGACCTGCAATAACGGACGATAAAGATATCGACCAAGAATTTCATACACAGATATACATGTGTTATATCACATATGGTACGATGAAAAGCCTATATATCATGAAAGGAAGCAGTACTAATGTTGTATTGGCCGCAAACAGTACTAATTTTCAAAGGCAACACTAATTTTCAAGAAGCAGTACAAAGACAACACTAATTTTCAAGGATCAGTACTAATGTTGTATTGGCAACGAGCAGTACTAATTTTCAAAGGCTGTAACTTGAAGGTTCTCATAAAAGAATGCATGTAATGTATCCATGTTTAATGCAAAGTGCAGAACCAAATAGTATTAACATTCTTGTATTCGAACAACACTAACCACGAAGGCAGAACTAATTTCTTGGCAGCATAAACATATGAATTCTTTGAAGGCCAATATTATATTAACATCATAAATAGCAGTATTAATATAAACTTATACCTTCCAAGTATATACACGCAATACCCTTCTTAGTAAAACCATGCCTGAAAATTGCCAATGCACGCCTGAATATGAAGACCGCCAATGCACGCAGTATTAATATAAACTTATACATACCTGAATCTGAAGACCGCCAATGTCTAAATCTGGATCACCACGAACATCCTGTGACCACAAACTATTAAAAGACCTGTGAATTTTTATAAATATGCAATTCAGGAGTGTATTTGAGCTTTTTAATAGGTTTGAAAGAAAATCCATTTATTTCATCATGAGTGTAATACGAGTAATAGTTGTGTTAACCTTTATAGATATAGAGGTGAATTATATGCTAATGCAAAAAATCTTACTTTTGCACAGCTATGGGGAACTTGTAGCTCTCCTCATTCTTTCCTTCCATATCAGAATCTAAAATGAACCCGGTGTTTTGTTGAGGTACAATTAAGATGCACATTAACATCACAATTCTCCATTAGTCTCTTTGGCATCCATCATAGTTTTTATAAGAAGCACATTAACCCTGTAATTCGCCATTAGTCTCTTAGCATCCATTAGTCAGCTGATACCTTCATAATCAATCTACACAGACCAATACAATATCATAGTTAGAATAAGATATAGTGATATACTAGTATAATTTTTAAGTTAGGTCATACGCGTATTTTTTAACACATGTTAGATTCACCTGTAAGAGGGCTATTTGGTACTTTACTACCACTTGTTGGACTCAAGCTTTTTTTTGGGGTTGGAGTGATACCATTCCTTTCACATGATGGTTTTAGAATGTGAAGTTTTCCAACAAAGGATGATGCTTTGCTGATATTTGGTTTGCTGATATCTGGTTTGACAAAGACGGGTCGATGAGAGAGTGAGTGGTTCAAATGTGAGAACTCTGATGCTGCAACTTCATGGCCTTTAGCTTTGTCTTATCAGATGAGTTTAAAGCCAACAAAAATCAAAATTAAACAGTCAACCAATTATAATGCTAAGGAAGAACTTTACAAAACATGTTAAAAATAAAAAACCTTTCTTATCCTAAGACTTTATTAATTGAATCTCAATCAATTAGACTAACCAGATACACCATATTCTTTTACTATCACGTATTCACGCCCATGTACATACGTATTATAATACACTTCAGGGTGACTTTCTACCCATTTGATAACCCGTTTGACCAGTTAAGATAATATTGCAACCCTAATCAGAGTGAATGGTTATAAACTCCACCTCTGTATTTCTTAATTGAAACCATTTGATGTGTATTTACTTTATTCAACTTGAATACATTACTAGTTTGGTTATTTATCACTAACATACTTACCTTCTTTGCTTCTAATTTCCTCCGCTGCAAGAACTCTAATACTGATGGCACTTCTGAGCTACTTGCCAAAATTGCCTGCAATTATTGGAGATAAAATAAAAGCCACAGATTAAACACAACACAACAACCTGCCATCACAGAAAAACCAAAGCAATTTTTACTTTCTTTTTCTTTTATTTATATTTGAAGTGCTAAATAGGATTACAAATACATATTGGTACAACTAATAATCCAAACTGTTAAATAAAAATTCACATTGGACGAGTTTCAACTGATGGATAATAATATGAACAATATAACCTCATTCATAATTCTCATTAAAGAGAAAACAGAGCCAAATGGCCCAAAACATTCATAGATCACATTAGGCTTTCAGAATAATACCTGCAATAACTTATAAAATCACTTAAGCCATGACACACACGTTATTTATTGCTTTGCATCATCAGTTAACATAAAACTAATAAAAATCCACCACACCTATTGCTTTGTTGTATTAACGCTTTGACGATGTTATTTTCATTAGCATTGTATGACATATGCCTATTCTTTACATTACATAAAGTATTATTCATGGTGTTTGGCATCTTATCTTAGATCGTCACAACTCAAGCCTCAAAGAGACCAAATCAGAGCAACTTATGTAAGCAAATATTAGTAAAAAACATAAACTACACTATGTTGCAAAGTCACAAAACGGAAGCCGTGGTGATTTCAGTAAAGAATGTATGTACCGTTGGTCTCTATATAAGCATGTTCACGAAGCAATACCAACCGCCCCTATATAAGCTTTAAGCCGCTTAAAAACGCAATCCCAAACATCACCTATACATGTTTATTCAATAAGCAACATCATACATCCCTTTAAAAAGCCGCAAATGTGTAACTACATCCCAACACTAACCTAAATATGAGGGTTTAAAATAAAGACAACTTCAAACACAATTTATACTTTTTTTTGAGAAGGCAACAAATTTATAGAACCAAAACAAGAGTACAAATGATACAATACAAGGCATCCCCCCCACCACCCAACTAATCAATCTAAGTAAAAGTGAGAAGGACCAACAAAACAAACCCAACTAATCAACCTAAAGAAGCATAATGAAACAAAATGATAAAGAACAAAGACTACAACAAGCCAAGAATGGAACCAAAATTATCCAAAAAAGAAAAAGCCTTCCATGAACCTGGTAAGTAGCAGTCCCACATGACCAACCAAAATTATCAAACACAACTTATAATAATAATATGTATAAAAAGAGGGATTGTTTAGCTTATGCAATCACTCTGAATTTGACATAAACAATTTATCAAGCACTGCTTATTCCATTAAATAAAAAACTCATAAATTAATTATTAAGAAATGTAGAAACACAATCAACCATTATGTTAAAATCGTATCTCAAACAGTCACAAAGAGCAAAATGATAGGAAATAAATAAATATAAATTTAAAAGAAAAAAGATGTGAATTGGGAATAACCTGAATAAGAGAAATTAACTGAAGAAATGGTGTTGGTTAATTGAGAAATTACGGTAGTGAGGAGAACGGCTGTGATGAAGAAGCCGGTTAGGGTTAGGGGATGTTTGGTAAAGGAGATGTTGTGTGAAAGGTTGAAATGAAAGGTAAAGAAGCGGGTGTTGAATTTCTTTTGGTAAAGAAGCGGGTTTTGATTTTTTGGGGAAAGGGGAGCGGGAGCCTTAGAAAAAACAAAGCGGGAGATTGAAAATTCATAAACTTTTGGTGTTTAAGAATAAACTTTTGTATGTCTATGGTTTAGTGTGACCATATATGACATTTGGTCACACTGTTCAAGTGTGTGACATATATTTGTCACTTTTAAATGTATATCGTGACTAATGCTTCAAACTTACTTTTCAGTTGTCACACATTTCAAATTCATATGTGGCTAAATATTCAGCAAAAAATAGCAGTCACTTTTAAATAATGTGTGACAAACTTGACTATATGATTTAGCCACATACATAATTACTTCATGTGACCATATATGGATTTTGTCACACTGTTCAATTGTGTGACATATATTTGTCACATATGTATATATATAGTGTGACTAATGTTTCAAACTTATTTGTATCTGTCACACGTCCCAAGTTATAAGTGACTAAATAATCAACAAAAAATTACCAGTTACCTCTAGTCACATAAATATTCAAATGTGTGACAATGAAATTCCAAAATGGTCACACAAAATGAGTTCAAGTGTGGCTGTTTATTTTATCCTGGTACATTTAGTCACATAAATATCTGACTGTGTGGCCATTCAAAAAACAGCATGTGTGACGAAATCTAGTTTTTGTACCAGTGACTAGAGCGACGTGGCTCTGATACCAATTGTGGAAACCGTAGAGGGGGGTGAATACGTTTCCTTTTAAAAACTTTAAATCTTTTGTATCAATTATTAAATCACTCTCTGCCGGCGGTCCCATAAATATATGGGGGCCGCCTAGTACATTAGGGGGCCGCCCTATTTAAAGGGACCGCCTCCAGAAGAGGTTTTCAGACTAGATCATGTGTATCAAATCACCAATCAAGTTTGACGCAATATGAGAATTGTCGATATTGGATTTACAATAACTAGCACATATTCTACCAATATATATCCACACTCACAATGTTTACTACAAAGAGCTACACAACCATGACTAACACAACATACATAACAATTCACACAATCATAAGCACAATGCAAGTGTAAAAGTAAAGCGATAAATGTAAAGACATAAGTAAAGAGAAAGGTAAAAGAAAATGCAAACCGACACGATGATTTATAGTGGTTCGGTCACGAAGCTCCTCTTCGCCCTACTCCACTCCCCGAGTATCCAACTCGAGAGTTACTTCACTAATCAACAAGCTCCCTTTCGGCGGAGAAAACCTTATACCAATGCTTACATTATTTTCCGACACTAAGCTAGATGTCGAGTTCTTCTTCGGGTACAACCAAACCCGTTATGTTTTATGGCCCAACATAACAAACCTTGTGTTTTATGGCCTAAACACATAAACCGCGTCGCTTACATTATTTTCTGACACTAAGCTAAATGTCGAGTCCTAATCTTAGCTAGAACCAATCTACCACCCATACTTGTATTTTGAGGACCGAAATACTAACCGACACACCATCAACACTTCCGGATTTATACACTATCCGGATCTACACAACTACACAAGAATGAAAGATATGGACTCGATCTATATGTAACAAGTGTTACAAATGGACTAACTAGACTACATAACTTTGGATCTTGATGATGACTGGTATGTGCTTAATTACACATACCTTTGACCTTTAAACCAGACTTAAATAACCAAAAACGTACCAAAAATACATTGTATTCGTATTTTTTCATTTATATTGTGTAGGAAACGGATATCCAACAAAAGGACGAAAAATCAAGGAAAAACGACAAAACTGACAAAACCGAGCACAGAATAGAAAAGCGTGGAAAAGCCAAGATCAAACCAATGTCAACCCCGAAAAGTCAACAGTCAAAGTCAAAGCCGTAATCGAAGAAATGATAAATGGGCCCACCCGTACCCATCTAATGGGTCGAGTCAACCCATTTATTCATTATGAAGACATAAGGGCCCAAACCCCTTTTTACACCACAAGGACTTATCTTGCAATACCTTATAACAAACCGAGGGACCAGTTCTGCCTATTCTTTAAACTTTTATAACCTCATGGACTGTCCTTGTAAACTTACATATAACATTGAGGGACTTAAACTGCCACATCCATAAAACTTTAACACCACTAAGGACTAACTGTGCAATGTTGCATAACACTTTGGAGGGCCATTTCTGCCATACCTCCAAAGTTGTATTACACCACATGGACTTCTTTTGCAATAACAAGATACGAGTTGGGGGACCAAAGGTGTCTATACACTAAACTTATACCCTGCATTTAATCAAAACAGTTATAACCCCAACCCTTTCCCGCCAAAATCGCCTGTCTCTCTCAAACAACCCTGCAACCTCGTTCACTGTTCACCTCCAAACAAAAACATCACCTTCCACCCTTCCCCACCTCATGTACATGCTGGCAATCCCTCTCATAAGATTTTCATTAACACGTTTATTAATAGTTTTAAAATTTACATAACCTAGCCTCCTATGCCATAGCATTGATTCATCAAGTGTGGCCTTTAGAACAATATTCTTCATATCAAACACTGGACATATTGTTCATTCTAGAACATTAAGAAAAATAAAACACAGTTCTTTTTGTCACACATCTGTGACACACTTAAAATGTTTAAACTAACACACCTTGACAAAGTACACATCCTTAAAATCAATCTTACCAGTTTTAAGATCCTCTTTGCTAGTAATTATCCCCTCCTTTCGCTCCTCCCCCAAAGGTAACATAACCTCCCTCAATAACTTGAACTCTGAGATATAGGACATGTTCCTTGTCATGTGCCTTGAGCAATCCACTGTCAACATAGCCTGATTTATTTTTGTGGAAGACCCTGCCACATAAAAATAGGAAATTAGGTTTCCTATAGGGACCCAAGCCCATCACTGACATGGATTCTGCCTGTGGCATCAAATAATTATGTCTTTTTAAAGTAATTGATGCACTTTTAAGTTTGGTAGGTCTCCAAACCCAACATGCTGAGACCTTAATAGCATTAACCTGATTTGCCCTCACAGCATTAACTACTGCTGAATTTGGCCTAGCGGTATTAACTGCTTTTGGCATAGAAGTATAAAATTTTCCCTTAGTAGTATTAACCTTTTGGCTAAATTTTTTTGTTTATTAATGAAAGTTCTTATATGATAGGGCCTCTTTACAGTTGATTGTGCTGATTTAGAAAAATGTGACATTAGTCTAGCAGTACAAACTGTAGTTTTGGGATGAGCAGTATTAACAGGCCTAGTAGTATTAAGTGATCTTAGGCTAGTTTTCATTAAAACTGCTCTTGGAAACCATGTATCCATGAGCACTATGGTGTACCTTTTAGCAGAAAAATTGTAAAACACCATTCATACTTTTATTCCACTAATACACCCTATCCCTGATGATGTAATTGCAGTCAGCCAGCACAATGTCAAAACTTCCACAAACAAAACAAGCATTAATTGTACATTACAAAGTCACTTCCTAGCTGTTGGGACTTTTGATTATTCTAGTTTCTTTGATTTCCCCTAGGAATTTGTGACCTGTACATTTCAGCATACTTAACTGGTTTTCTAACTGGTTTTTCTTGTTGTTTAGGTCTAACAAATTCTATCTTAGCAAGAGTAGGAAAAATAGTTTTCTTCTCTAACTTATTATCTAACATCACCTTCTTAACCAATGGAGCATCAAGAGATTCCCTAACCTCATTAGAAATATCTTCACTAACAATCTTACTAGGCTTAGGTCCATAGCCTTTAAACTCAGGTTGTTGGAACTCCTCTAGGCCAGAGTTGGACAAATCAAACTTTGAAATTCATGTAGCTTACAAACCCCGCACCCTTTCTACTTTTGTCAGGTATCTGACTCCCTATTATTTTGTCTATACTCTTAGAAGCATTATCAAATTTTTCAATTTTAAGTTGATAGCTTTCTTTTTTTTGCTTAAGCTTTTCTAACTCACTTTTAAGCATGCTAATTTCTGAGTCTTTATATGAGATATCTCTTTTAAGAACAGCAAGTTGCTTATAAAAAATAACATCATTCTTTTTGTAAAAGACAAGTTGCTCTTCTACAAATGCTAACCCTTTTTTATAAGTAGCTAAATTGAACTCAGATTTGTTAAACTCTATTCTTAAATAATCAAGTTGAGTTTTAAGAGTTTCAAAGCTTTTTAGATAGGTTTTGAACAAGTTTTGTCATTATGTACCTTAGAGTATGAAAAATCCATAAGAGCCATGTTTGTAGGGACTTCTTCATATGCCATATAGCTCTAGTTAAAATCAACTCCATCAATAGCCACCATGGCTTTAGAAGAAGTTTCTTCCACATTTATAGTCTTTCTAGAGCTATCTTGATTCATGTTTCTGCTATCTTGGTTCCTAGGTCCTCTACATTCCCTTGCAAAGTGTCCTATCTTGTGATAGTTGAAACACTCCACTTTGGACTTGTTATATCCAGCTGTGTCACTCCCATTGATAGTGATCTTTCTACCTATTTTCTGGAAAAACCTTCTTGTCCTCATGCTCAGCAATGCTAACTGCCACTTCAAATCTATCTCTTCTATGTCATCTTCATGGATTTGTTCAAGGTCCTCATATACAATTTGAGACATGTTTGGTTGATTGGCCAAAAATGCATAAACAGTGTCATCACTTAAGTTAGCATTACTAACTAGAGTATTATCAGTGCTAACTTGAGTGCTAGCAGAGCTAACTTGAGTGTTAGCAGTACTTACTCCATAAGCAGTATTAACTTCATTAGTACTGCTAGGGGATGACAAAAAAGCCATATTCTGAGAATTTAAGCTTGAGCTTGAGCTTGCAGTTCCTTTAACCTCTTGTTCAACAATCTTGAAATTGTTATAGATGTTGATCCCTTCTGAACAGATCTTACTTAGCTTGTTAAAGCTTAGTTGTGTTGGATAGATCCGAAACAACTATAGTAGAAACTAAGATTGAGAATATCACAAACTATGCAGAAACTAGATTGCAATACTAAGAAGAAGAATAAAACAGTAAACAAAATTTTACTAAACTTTCAGCCACAATATAAAACGATCACTCTGACTAGTGATAGGGTTACAAAATAACCTTGAAGCTCTAAACTATGACTGCTATGAAAACTTATATATAAAACTTATATCTAGATCGATGCTGAGGGTTCCTTTTATACATCAAGAAAACCTAATAGGCTTACAAAACGCGTATACTAATCAATGCATATCTATTCCTAATATATCTCATGCGTATCACTTTAGCAGTATTAACTATTTATACTAACAATACTAATAAATTGAGAGTACTAACACTTTGTATTGGCAACACTAACTATTATACTAACAGTACTAATGACTTAGACTATTTTCTCTAATCTTTAGCAGCAGCACAAACTTGAACCAGCAGCATTAAGTTGTAGAAGCCTCTAATTCCCAGCAATCCTCCCTTAAAACTGATATTCATCTTGTTAATCATAAAGTTTCTTCATTACCTGTATCTTGATCACTAGGAGGATGTATACAAACACTTCTTCACTCTTCTACCTGTGCCTTGATGAATCTGATAAGCTCGAATGCCATAGTACTTTCATGATCAACTTTTAGTCTTCTATTTAACATCCTTCAAAGCATTTCTTGTGTAAGAGGGTATTTCTTTTCTACCATCATGTGAATAGGAACTCCAGTATCCATCAACAATACATGAACTCCACGTGAATCAAATAACCTCCAGCTTATCAATTTATAGTCATGTTGACCCTTCTATATTTCATCTTCCTCACTTGATTCAAACAAAGTAATAAGATCTCCCTAAAGTAATCTGTCATAACCTTCTAGGCTTATTATCTCATACCTTTCCTTTACTAAACTGTATAGATCTACCACATCTTGTTTGTCAAAATCATCAAGCATTTCACTGAATATCTTATAATTCTTAGAACTTCCATCAGCTCTGATGGTTTGATAATACATCATGTTTTCTGTCAGAATATGTGTCTTCCAGTCAGCTATTAGATATTTAGTAGCCAAAGATTCAACATTAATAGCAATATCATCCCCTAGAACTATATCCAAACAAGTTCTAAGCTCCTCTTTCTTAGCATCATCCTTTAATTTTTGTTTCTTGACACTCTCTTTATCATGTTCTGCTCTTGGTCTCTTCTTACTACTTTCTGCTTGCTTTTGACTGTCATCATCCTTCTTTCCACTGTCTTTAACCATCTTAGAATCCATAGGAACAAAGTCATTAATCCACTTCTGCTCCCTTTCATACAGCCTTTGAATTTCTTCTAAACTCTTATTCTTCAGTTGATTATAAGTGAACCTACCCATGTTTTTTAGGAAGGTAATCATCCTGTTTCTTAATTAAGTTTTGGTAGGTGGTTTGTTTCTGATTTGTTCAGCCCTTTATGCAGCTAGAACCTCGTCCTTTTTGCAATTATCTCTACTAAAAATCTAGCTTGCTCATCAATAGAAAACTAATCTCTTTCTTCTTCTTGAAGTCTTGCAGCTAATAGAGCATATGCATCCATTCTTGCTTGAACATCATCAAATTC
This sequence comes from Tanacetum coccineum, assembly GCA_026074375.1. Lineage (NCBI taxonomy): Eukaryota > Viridiplantae > Streptophyta > Magnoliopsida > Asterales > Asteraceae > Tanacetum > Tanacetum coccineum. Next base: position 23,681 of record BQNB010010955.1, read on the forward strand.
TGCAATTAAAGCAGCATTAGATGCTTCTTCTTGTGCAGCTCTTTCTCTTTGCATTTTTTCTAGTTCAACCTTTTCTTCTTCGCGTAACCTCATAGCTAGCTCTTCATCCATCTGAATCTGAGCCTTTTCTTGGGTTCTTTGGAGGCTTTTTAGGGTCTTTCATAATGCCTTTGCCTTTATCTTTTAGATCAATAGTTGGAAGAATTTTTGTTGATCTAGCAGATTCTTCCACATCTTTGAAAGCAACTCCTTTTTCCTTAGCTTTCTCACTTCTCATCTTTACAAGTGTTTGAGCAGTGGTAAGATCCTCATCTTCAAATGCAGTTGTAGTAGTTGTTGGAGGTGTTCTTGGTTTAGCAGTACTAATAGATATGCCAGCAGTAGTAACTGATGCACTAGCAGCACTAACTCTAGTAGTAGCAGAGTTTACTGGACCACCAGCATTAACTATATCTCCTTCAACATTCTCTATTTCTTCATTCACCATATCATCAATATCCTCAAAGTCATCATCAAAATCACCTTCTTTAAACATTGACCTTGTCTTCAAATTCCTCCCTTATTTAGATGCATTCTCTTTATCCAAACTCTTTCTCCTGGAGGTACCAATCTTGAAGAGTTTCATCCCTATAGTTCTTGCCCTTTGCTTCTTTTCTAATCTTTTGACTTTCTTTTTTAACTTTTTGATCACCAAATCTTGAGCAGTCTTTAATGTTTCCAAGGCAAGAACCCTATTTGACAATTTTGTACAAATAGCCATCATTTCATTTATGTTAGGTCTACCTCATCACTTCCAAGTGTGTGACCTTCTAAGAGAGGTGAATCATGGGGTATTGGTGGTACAAAATCCATCAAATCATCTTGATGTTCCATACTGTCCTCCCCCTTCCAGTTATGTTAACTTCTGAGAGAGGTGGGTTACGAGACTGTTTAGATGCAGTCTTAAACCTAGTCTGAGCATCTACATCTCCCAATGTGGAATCTTGGCACCTGGGTCCACTACCTAAACCAGTTCCCTGAATAGATGGTTCATTAAGTGTTTCCATGGATCGGGTCTTATGGATGTTACCACTTTCCTGCTCTGCCTCTAAGCTAGTAGCAGTAGTGGTAGACCTAACCACTTTGTAAACCTCTCTTGTATAGACAGCCTCATCACCAACCTTCTTAAGGGGACCACTAGACTAAGGAATCTTAGTGTCCTGACCTCTTTTGGCTCGCCTAGGTGTGTGAGTCTTTTGGGATTATGATGTAACAATAGTAACTTATTCTTCATGAGAGGGTGGAGTAGTTGAAGATGGTGGTTGGGGTTCAGAGGGTTGTCCTGAACCTTCACCCTCAACTACTTGTGGTACCAACATATATGCAAACAATGGAGTAACTGTCCCTGAAAATTCTTTATTTTGTCTTTTCATATTAGTGAAAACATTTTTAGTACGTACAGGTGTAACATAAACCTCATTAAAAGGTTCTGCAAGAGCAATCTGATTGTTCAAAAATAGTTGTAAAAACCTTAGATACATTAAAAATTTCTTAGAAGTAGGATCCAAGTTCCTTAACATACCATTAAAATTAATTTAGAAAAGTTAAATTTTTGTCCCTTAGCTAAACAAATAACTTCTGATGCTTTTTAAAAAGTAAGTTTTATAGAAACTCTATCATACCCCCATCAATGCAAGGTTTACAAAAATTTCATCATTTGATAGACAAGTAATACCATCCTCATCATTAAAGTGAAGATTAATCCTCACTGATGATTCTGATATTACCATTGTCTTGTCATCAACTGTGGCATGAATTTGCTTCACATCATTGACTGTTTTGGACTTACCAGTAGCCTAAAATTGCTCAATATACGAAGCATAGATAGTAGGACTTACAGTTTAGGCATAATGAATAGGACTAGTAGTAAGAAAGTCTACTATCTGATGAAAATCAACATTCCCATCTGTTCTTTCTACGCAGGCCACCATGTTGTGTTGGTCAACGAATTCTAGATCAGCCATTGATGATTAATTAAGATGGTCAACGATGAATGCAATTAGGGTTTGTAATTGAGAGCGTATAAGAGAGATTAGGTGAAGTTACCATGTATTTGAGAACGGTTTTATAGAGTTAATGACAAACCTACTAGAGAAGAAACCGTTATATTTACACTAAACCCCCTCAGCAGTGTTATCCCCAACGGTAACAAGCAGTAGTAACGGTAACTCAGCAGTACTAACTTTGGCTCAGTAGTACAAACTTTCTCCCAGCAGCACCAAATCCTGCCTAGCAGCATTAACCTTACAACTACCAGTTTTAACTCCTAATTCATTACTAATACCATCTCCAAACCATATCAATCATGAATCTAACAAACACATCTTCAGAGATTAAGTAATCCAATGCTAGCAATCAAAAAGTTAAACCTGCTAACATCAAATGCCTTTGTGAATAGATCAGCAACACTGTGATATGTATGTATCTTAATTACTTAAATGAGCCTCTTCTCTTAAGAATCTCTAATGAAATGGTGCCTTATTTCAATATGCTTGGTTTTAGAATAAAACATTGGATTCTTCACAATACAAATGGTGCTTTCATTATCAATGTAAATCTTGGTGTTCATGAAATTGAACCCATAATCAAGCATTTAATTTTGGATCCACAATACCTGTCCACCACAATTAGCAGCAACAACATACTCTGCTTCAGTAGAGGAGTTGGCAACTATAGTTTGCTTTTTACATTGCCATGAAATCAACCTTTTGCCAAGAAATTGATAACCTCCTGTTATGGATTTCCTGTCAAGGCTAGCTCCAGCATAATCACTATTAGAAAAGGCTTCCAAGTCAAATGGTAAATCTCTAGGATACCAAAGGCCCAATTTAGGCTGACCTTTCAAGTATCTAAAGATCCTCTTTACTACATGAAGATGTGAGACTTTAGGAGTAACTTGGAACCTTGCACAAGCATAAACAGCAAACATTATGTTAGGCCTAGAACCTGTTAAGTACATCAATGATCCAATCATTGATCTGTATAACTGAACATCTACATCTTCATCCTCTGCATCCTTGATCAATGCCTTGTTAGGCTCCATTGGAGTGCTTGCTGTCTTCACAATGGCAAAATCAAACTACCTTAATATATCAGCCACATACTTGTCTTAGCTGATGAATATTCCATCATCGTTTTGTTTTACCTGCAACCCTCAAAAGAAAGTAAGCTCCCCTATATAACTCATCTGGAATCTCTTGTGCATCATCTGCTCAAACTCAACACATAAAGACTTCTTTGTAGACCCAAAGATGATGTCATTAACATACACCTTCATTAATAGGATATCACCTGTGTCCTTCTTGATGAACAAATTCTTATCTATAGTGCCTCTTCTAAATCCATTGTCCAATAAGTAGGTAGACAAGGTCTCATACCAGGCTCTAGGAGCTTTATGTAGACCATATAAAGCTTTTTCTACCTTATAAACTTTGTCAGGGAACTGTGGATCTTCAAAACCAGGAGTTTGGCACACATACACCTCCTCTTCAATAGTACCATATAAAAAGTCACTCTTGACATCCATCTGGTATACAATAAACCCCATAAATGTTGCATAGGCCAGAAATAACCTGATTGCTTCAATCCTAACAACAGGAGCAAAAACCTCATCATAATCAATTCCTTCTTCTTAGGTGTAACCTTGTACAATCAGTCTTGCCTTCTTTCTAACTACTATCCCTCTCTAATCTTTCTTGTTTCTATAAACCCATTTTGTTCCAATGGCATGTTTGCCTTTAGGTAAATTAATTAATCTCCAAACCTTCTGCAATCTAAACTGTAGCAACTCATCTTGCCTTGCCTATATCCAGCTTGGATCTGTCAAAGCTTGTGTCACCTTCTTAGGTTCTATTTGTGAGAGAAAACAAGCAAATAAGCAGTTCTGATAGTCCTTGTGGTTGGTTCTCATCTGCTTTTTGATGTAACTAACCATAGCATGTTCTTGAGAATTGTTTGAGTAGCTAAATTTATGTCTCTAATGATCTGGTCTTTAGGGTGATCCTTGTGAATTCTGATTGTGGGAATAGGACTGACATTCATGGTTATTTCTAAGTTGTTAAGGTTAGCCTCTCCACCCATATCTTCATCATCATATGCACCATTAAAGATACCAGTATTTAGAAGATCAGTAGTATCCTCTAAATCAAGAATAAGAGGATCAATTAGAAGATCATCAGCATTAATAAAACTTTCCCCAGCAGCACTAACAGTAGAAACTCTGTTAGTGTTGTTAGCATAAGCTTCCTTCTGTTGAACAAGTAATTTATCCAATTCAGCTCTTAAATCCTACACATTCTGGTTACCTTTATTTGAAGCTCCCCTTTCCTTCTCTTGACCATTTCTTTCACTCTCATTTGCTGGTTCTTTAGTAGTTTTTTACCAGCATTATTAGAAACTGCATCCTTTGAGCTCTATAGACTATTAGAAAGTAATGGTAGCAGAATATATTGTTGAGTAGGTACTGCATCAACATTATCTTTGATACCTGCATTCCTATTAGTTTGATTCCCTGCAGTATCTGGCTCATAATTCATAGAGTTTGTTAGTAAATCAATATCAAAAAGACAATCTGGTCCACTCCCTGTAACATTGGGTTTGTTTTCAAGAAAGGTTATGTGCATGTTCTCCTTTACTTTCCTAGTTCTAGTGTTAAATACCCTAAAAGCCTTGCTATTTATAGAGTATCCAACCAAGAACCCCACATTAGCCTTCCCATCAAATTTTCCAAGGGGATCTAAGGTATTAAGAATGATCACAGGACCCCCAACATGTCTTATAAAGCTTATACTAGGTGGTCTACCATGTAATAGTTCATAAGGTGTCTTATTGTGAGGCTGGGTCAAAAAAACCCTATTCTGAATATAACAAGCAGTATTAACTGCTTCAGCCGAAAATGTAGTAGGTAAGAAAGAATCTGCTAGCATAGTCTTAGCTGCCTCTATTAGTGTCCTATTCTTTCTTTCAGCAACTCCATTTTGTTGTGGAGTTCTGGAAACACTAAATTCCCTCTTAATCCCTTTCATCCCACAGAACTGATTCATGTCATTATTTTTAAACTCAGTTCCATTGTCACATATGATGATTTTAACCTTATGATTTATTTGGTTTTCTATGCCAGTTATAAAAGTTTTAAGGATCCCACTAGTCTCATCCTTAGTGGCTAAAAAGAAAACCCAACTAAATATACTAAAGTCATCAGTGACAACTAGGCAGTAAGTCTTTTTATTTATACTCCTTATAGAAACCGGGCCAAATAAATCCATGTGTAATAATTGTAAAAGTTTGCAAATAGAACTCATAGTCTTGGTCTTACAAGAGGCTTTATGTTGCTTTCCCTTCTGACAAGCAACACAAGTATGGTCATTTTCAAAAAGCTTTGAAGACAAACCTCTTACAAGGTTTCCCCTCACAAGTTTGTTCATAGTTTTAAAGTTTATATGACCAAGCCTCCTATGCCATAAATTAGACTCATCTATTGTAGCCTTTGCAAATAAACAAGTCAAACCTCCTGAAGGAACAACATTCTTTAGATCAAAACTGTACATGTTGTTATGTCTGGGAACTTTACGCAAGACTTGACTTTCATCAAGTAGCTTAAAATCAGGAGATAGAATAAGACATTCAGTCTCAGTGAAAAGAACACTATTTTTCTTGTCACACATTTGTGAGACAGAGAAAAGGTTAAACTTAAGTTCCTTTACAAAGTATACATCTTCAAAGTCTAATTTCCCAGTCCTAATTTTACCTTTTCCAGTAATTTTACCTCCTTTAGGACTTCCTCCAAATGCAACAAATCCACCATCAATCTCTTGATAATCTGTAAGAAAGGACTTGTTTCCAGTCATATGCCTAGAGCATCCACTATCAAAAATCCCTTGATCTTGTAAAGTATATTGTGGATTACCCTGCACTCAAAATAAGAGAATTAGTTTCTCTTGGGGACCCAAGCCATTGCTGACTTGAGTCTGCCTTGTAGATCAACATAGTCAAATCTTTTAAGCATGTATGATCCACTGTCTTTGGAGATATGGTCAATAACATTTCCTGTTGGTCTCCAAATCCAGCATGCTGAGGACTTAACAACATTTTCCCCATTTCCCTCAGCAGCACTAACTACTGCTTTTGGCCCAGCAGTAGTTACATTATTAACCTTAGCAGTATTAATTTTTTTATTGAAATTAATGTCTGTAACTGCTGTTCTTTTGTTAATGGGCTTCTTTACTGGTGAATGTGCTTGAAAATAAGAGTAAGTTGTGGGTAATGCATCATTCACTTTTGGTTTAGGGGCAACAGTATTAACAGGCCTGGCAGTACTAATTGATGCTGCTGCTCTTGGAGAGCTTTGCTTAGCAGCATTAACTGGCACTTGTCCTGACTTTGTTGCAACTGCTGTTGGAACAAAATTCCTTTTAGGATGTGGGTGAGTTAATTTATTTTGGTGGTTCACCCTCTGAGCATTGTTCCATACTGGTCTAATTTCCCTTTGACCAGTAACCCTTCCCTTATTATTCAACACTGGTTTTTCATTCCTTTGATTGTCATGAAAATCACAGGACTTTATTAAAATGGATGAACATCACACAATACAAAACAAGATTTCTTAATAATTATACCAATCCTTAGTTTCTGAGTCATCATCCCATTCCAGTTTCTTCTATTACCCCTAGGACTTTGACTTTTCCTGGGATACTCTACTTGCCTATGTGTTTGTTTTTGTTTTCCTTATAACAAGATTTCACATTCTCACTAGATTTGACAAAATTGATTTTAGTAAACTTTGGTTTTGTCTGATCAGATTTAGGTCTAAACACACTATCATTATCATTATCAGTGTCCCATTCTTCAATGATAGGAGCACTAGGCCTAACAGTTTTAGGCTTTTCTATAATATCCTTACTAGTCTTAGATATACTAGTTTTAGTTTCAGGCACACTAGTGGTGGTCTTTCTCACTGCAGACTTAAAAACAGATTCATCTAACCCAGCAAAAGATAAGTCAGGTCTTAGGGGCATGTAGTTCCCAGTGTAGGGAGGGGGAACTACATGAAACCCTTCACCTATTTTGAATCTATCATTTACTGGATTATCATCCACATCACTTTCTCTACTGTTAAACACACTATGAACCACTTCACTCTCATTCATTTGACCATCATAACCAAGACCAGTTTTGTCTTTAGCACTTATTTGACTATTAATCAGTTTAGTTAGATTCTTTGATGATTCTTCAAATTTTTCTAGTTTAAGTTTCAAATCATCTTTCTCTTTTAAAGCTTCTTCTAACTGATTTTTAAGGTCTTTGATAGAAATATCTTTTATGAACAACTATCCTAGCTTCTAATGATTCTAATCCTATTTGATAACCTATTATTTCTAGATTAGATTTATTAAGAGCTTCACGTTGTTGATCATACTATTTTTGAAGAGCTTTATATGATATAAAACAATCTTTAGAGAAAGTATGTACCTCTGAGTCTGAGCTTGATGAACCTTAAGATGTAAAGGCCATTAGAGCAAAGTTTGTGAGTCCTTCTTCAGCCTAAAAGATCCAATCATAACTACTTATCTCATCTTGAACAACCAAGGCATTTGTAGTAGATGTGTCTACTAGTGAATTCCTTATTGGAGCATCTTTATTTCTATTCCCCTGATTCCTTGTTGCCCTGCATTCTTCTAGAAAAAATGAATATCCTATGGCAGTGTAGCATTCAAACCTTTGTCCTATCAAAACCAACAGTTTTTTGTTATTTAAATCAGCTTCCTTCTTGTTTTCTTTATGAACCTCTTAACTATCATGGTAAGCATTGCCACTTGCCATTTGAGATCCATTTCTTCAAGATCATCAGCATCAATCTATTCTAAATCTTCATTATCCAAGTGTGGGGCATTGGATTAGTTAGTGAAGAAAGAAAACATGACATCATCAACATATGATGCATTAGAAGCTTGATCCTTAGAACTAGTATCAGAAATACTATGAGTAGTATTTACTGTTTCATTAGTGCTGCTGGAGTTATCACATGAAACAAAGGCCACATTTTGAGAATTTGAGCTGGAACTTGTTTGACCTTTGATCTCAGATTCATACACCTTCAAATTATTATACAAATCATCCATGCTCAATGTGTCTAGATCAGATTAGTTTCTCATGATTAAAGCAATATTGTTCCAAGTTGATGGTAAACTTCTCAACAACTTAAAATTTGCATCCTCTTAAGAGATAACTTCACCATGAATTTCAAGTTGACTAATGAGCTTTTGAAACCTATCATAGGTTTTATCCAGTCCTTTTTGACTTGATGCACCAAAGTTTTCATAATTCTATTTGAGAATGGTCTTCTGCATCTTCTTTGATTCCTTGTTGCCTCCAAAACTATTCTTGATAGCTTCCCATAGGGACTTTGCATCCTTAAAGGCATGAAACTTCAGTAGGTGCTCATCAGGAATGGCTAGCATAAGAGTGCTTTTTGCTTTTAGTTCATTTTTCCTTGCTAGCTTTTGTTCAGCAGTTTTAGGAGGAATAGGACCTTCAGCACCAGCATTAGCTGATGCAACTGGTGAAACTAAATCACCATTTACTATTACCTCCCAAAGGGCATGATTGGTTAAAGTAAGATATTGTTCCATCTTCATGCTCCATAGATCATACTCCCCAATTCTGAGTACTGAAAGTTTTAGTGCAGACACCGTTGAGAAGTTTTTGATTGTGACTCCATCTTTTCTTTGACTACCAGATCTTGAGTAGGGTTAGAGTTCTTCTTATTCAAAGTTTCTCAACAAGCTTTGATACCACTTGTTAATCCCTTCTGAACAAATCTTACTTAGCTTGTTAAAGCTTAGTTGTGTTGGATAGATCCGAAACAACAATAGTAGAAAATAAGATTGAGAATATCACAAACTATGTAGAAACTAGTTTGCAATACTAAGAAGAACAATAAAATAGTAAACAAAGTTTTACTAAACTTTTAGCCTCAATATAAAACGATCACTTTGACTAGTGATAGGGTTACAAAATAACTTTGAACCTCAAAACTATGACTGCTATGAAAACCTATATATAAAACTTATATCTAGATCTATGTTGTAGGGTTCCTTTTTTACATCAAGGAAATCCTAATGGGCTTACAAAGTGCGTATACTAATCAATGCATATCTATTCCTATTATATCTCATGCATATCACTTTAGTAGTATTAAATATTTATACTAACAGTAATAATAAACTGACAGTACTAACAATTTGTACTAGCAGCACTAACTATTATACTAACAGTACTAATGACTTAGACTATTTTCTCTAATCTTTAGCTGCAGCACACACTTGAACCAGCAACATTAAGTTGTAGAAGCCTCTAATTCCCGATAGTAGAGATCATCAAAGCTCATTGTATCTAGATCAGGTTTATTCCTCCAGACCACAACATGAGTATTCCACTCAGAAGGCAGACTTCTTAAAAATTTCAAATTGAGATCTTCTTGTGAAATATTTTCACCCAATATAGCCAGCTGACTTACAATCTTCTGAAGCCTATTAAAAATAGAGTCAAGAGACTCTGTGCTTGGATCACTAAAGTTACATTTGCTTCAGAAGAGTCTTATGTGTCTTCTTTATGGCTTCATTACTACCAAATCTTGTTTGTATAGCAGCAAACAAAGTCTTAGCATCTTTGTATTGATTAAATGTCATTAGATGTTCATTAGGAAGTGCCATCAGTAACATACTTCCTGCCTTCACATCATTCTTCTTTTGAACATTTTCTTTAGTAGTGACAGGACCTGGTATTAGTGAAGTTAAGGAACCATCAGAATTTGTTGTTGTTTGAGGTACTGGTTTGAATGAGTTTCCATTCTCTATGACATCCCATAGAGCATAGTCTTGTACTTGAAAGTATTGCTCAACCCTTAGCCTGCACATATCATATTCACCCTGTTTGAGAATGGGCAACTTTGCAGTAGTAGTGGTTTGAGCAATTTCTAGATCCATCACTTCCTTGTGAATAAAGGGTTCTTCTTGTTAGTTTCTTCTAGATCAAAGTTTCAGAACACAAGCTCTGATACCACTTGTTGATCCCAACTTAAGATCGATTCCTTGGCTTGTAAAGGTTAAGTTATTTTGGATTGAACCAAAACAACTATGGTAGAACCTTTATGAATACTAAAGAGTAAACGGAATCTACTCTTTAATACTTAGAAGAATATAAATGAAACAGTAAACTATATGAACAATGATATTACTGAAAAGCTCCAATATTATTATTATCAATAATACGAGTACTCTGTGTAGTACTAGGGCTTCCAACCTTGAAGCTATATATCAAAAACGTATGAATGTATATATCACTAACCATAACCTAGGATCTCCTTTTATACACCAAGGAGTCCTTTACAAGATAACTACAAATCTTCTATAATTCTAATAGATAACTGCAAATCTTCTAACTTAATAAGATATACATATCTTTTACAAAAATATCTCATACTTATCCTGTAAGTAATCTTGATAAACAATCTTCATCTTAATGCTTTCTCTTGTCTTTATCCTTCTGACAGTAGAAACACTTCTAACAGTTGTAATCTTTCAGCAGTTGTAAGCATCAGCATTAACTTTTATACCAGCAGCACTAACTATGTACAAGCAGTAGTAACTACTTAGAATATTTTCTTCATTCTTTATCAGTAGTACTAAGTTACACTAGCAGTACTAACTTTATGCTAATAGTTGTAACTTTACTTAAGCAGTACTAACATACACTAGCAGTACAAAGTTACACTAACAGTAGTAACTTTTATACTAGCAGTATTAACTACTTAGTAGTATTTCTTCTAAGTCTCTGAGCAGTCTTAACTTCCATTAGCAGTATTAATATATACTAGCAGTAGTAACTAACAGTACTAACTACTTAGCATATTTTTCACTAATTATCAATAACAGCAGTAAGTTATGCTTAGCAGCAGTAACTCTAACCTTAGCAGTATTAACTCCAAGATCATCATGAAGTCTTTTGATCCCAACATGTTTTTCTAAAATGCGACTTCAAGATCCCCATCGCAAAATTGACCAACAGAAAACAAGTTATGTCCAAGCCCCTCGATGTAGTATACCCTTGAGATAGTCACATTTCCCAGCTGATTGTCACCATACCCATAATTCTTGTAATATGGTCGTTCCCAATTCTAACTGTACCCAGAAATTTACTTATAAAGTTCATGAGCTGAGAGTGATTCCTTGTTATGTGTTTCGAACATTCAGACTCCAGATAACAGAGAACAATCTGGACAACCTGTCATGACAAGAGAAATAGACGATGGAATATATGTAGCATTGGATCCCTAAGTATGATTGGGTTTCAAGTGGTTAGCATTCTTAGATTCTACATTTTTAACATTTTTAGGTTTCCTGCTATAAACTTTAAGCTCTAGTTTTTGTGTTTCAACTGAGTGGGAAGTGGTTTTCTTAGGAGGCACTACGTTAGCTGAAGTGATCCTAGTTAAAGGGCATAAATTACCAACTATAGTGAAAGTTATGCCTGTTGGTTTCCATTTAAGTCCTACTTCAGTGAATACATGACCCGTAGGTCTCCAAATGTTTTCTTTTTTATGTTTCTTAGCAGATTTAGCACGGCTAGTCACATTTTTCATAAAATCAAGAAGACACTTATCATGAACACCATCAAACATAAATTTCTTATAATTAGCACAAATAGGTTCAGAATTTGTATTTAACAGCGAATGTTTAACATCAACATCACAAATAGATTCAACAACACGATTATTTTTTATTAACTTTCCTAACTTAGGCTTCTACTTTATTCTTTATGTTGCTACTTGTTGTTTGCGAGATCCTATCATTCCTTTTATTACCAGTAGGCTTTGATTCGCACTTACTAGTAGAACACTTCAATCCTGTAGAAGATAGCACAGGTGTGTTAGAATTTAATGTTTTTGATGACTCTACCTGTTTACTATTGCTTGAGGATGTGAGAGGTTTAGCAAACCTAACTTTCTTAACCTTATTTTTTGGTGTGACAGCAACCTTTTTTGCACTATTATTAATCGTATTAAGGCATGTATCTCGAACATATACAAGTAACTCCAAAATTCATTAGGCATGCTTACAGGCAAAGTCTAACTCTTTATCTAAAGGTTGTTTTGCTCTAGCTTGTTTGACTATTCCCCAACGAATATCAGCTTGTTCCTGAGCATACTTAAGGTATTTTATATGAACATCCTGATTTTGCATTACCCTAGGTGCCAAAGGTTCTAAATCTAGCTTGAACATGCCTGGAACAATAGTGCTGGTAGATGGTATTTGTGCAGCAATATCAACAATTTCTTTTCCTTTTATTTTTCATAAATCGTTTTTTAATGATGTGATCACAAAAACCTTATCTTGAATTTGAGCTTTTAAATCCTCATTTTCAGCAGATTTTATGTTTAGTATATCAATTAAAGAGTCACACTATTCTTTAGTATGAATATGTGTCTTTTTAATTGAGTCAAACTGCTCTTTAAAAACCTGTTTCACATGATTAATTTCATTACAAAGACGCTCGTTTTCCGAAATCAATTTTTCCACACTATACTCCAGTTCCACATTTTTGGTTTCTATTTCACAATAATCATACTTGACATTCTCATCCTTGGAATTTTCTCTCATTGATTTAATCATGTCCTTCAACTTACAAATGGTACTGTCTTTGTCTTGAAGCTGAGCTTTCAAATCAATCTTTCAAAAAATTCTGGAATTTCGAGAGCATTTTGATTATTACAAGATTCATCTTTTTGAAAAATTTCTTGATTAAGTTGTATTGACGCTTCAAGAGAAATAAAATGTTTTTCAAGTTGTGAGTACCTTTTCAAAAGATAATTAAACGCATTTTGTGATTTCAAAAGCTCCGCCTCAAGATTACAATATTCTTTTCTCTTTCCATCCACATTTACAAATTCACTAAGCAAAGACATAGAATTCATCATAGTTAAAAGAACATCTTAAGACATGATTTGTTGTAAGAGTCGATCATTTTCAAAAATTAATTCTTTTTTAGTAATTTCCAAACATTGTTTGTCGACTGAAGACTGTTGAACAGCAGCGTCCATTTAGTCAAAAATTATCTTTACTTCCAGTATTTCATTTAGAAGATCTCTATCAAACACATTGAAAATTTCTTTTAAAGATTTTAGAAATGGAATAATTTCATTGTTAAACACATCTTTAGTATGTTTAAACCCCCATTCACCTTTTATACAAGCATTAGGTGTAGTCCTTATCTTCACCACATTGTGAAACTTGGCAAGGTGGAATTTAAGCTTTTTAAGGCTTTCAATCACCAAGCTTATCTTAAGAAGTTCCTTAGGAGGTTCGATTTTGATAGGTAATGCATCAGAAGGTTTACTGGTAGGATCGGACATACGCAACTGTAAAGCTTGTTCAACCAACAATTCTTGTTGTGGAGTAAAACGTTTCCCAAAATCTTCAGTTAGTCTATTTAACTATTCATAATTAATAGGTTTATGAGAAATGTTTTTATTAATAACCTCTGGATCCTTTGCTTTTTTAGACATTTTTGATCGGCCCTCTTCTTTCAAAATCAATGTTTCCCCATCATCAATCACAGGCATAGCAACATGTTTATCAGACATAACAATACCATCATACAAGGTTGGTTTAAGCCGCTAAGCTTTCTTTAGGTGAAACAGATTTTGATAACCTAGAGCTTGTTTATGTATACTAGCATAGAAGGCTTGTGGCCAGTTTAACATGTGCACTGTTTGAGCAGATTGACCCACTTTAAAAAGAATATTATCAAGTTCCTTTATCTTCTTTTCTAAATCAATTTAGTTTTCCATATATTTATCTTCCTTTTCTTTGGATTCATTTTTGAAAACCGTGAATGTTTGCAATAAACATTCCTTTTATTTGATTTGTTTTGAAAGATTTTGCTCAAGTGAGTCAACTTGTTCTTTCAATGCAAGCTTCTCCTTAATCATATCATCCATTTGAGAATCAATCATTTTTTTCACGACTACTTAAATCAATATTAAGACAATGTTTAAATGTTTTGACTCATTCTTTGTATCTCTCTAGCTCAGCAGTTACTGATTCATTATTTTGTTCCTTATTAGCCTTTTCCCAATTATTTACATGAGTAATCATTTGTTCTATTACAGATAAAATCAATGAATCTTGTTGTGCCTGCAAATGAGTATCTTGAACATTTGCCTGTTGTGTTTCTTTTGAATATTGAGAGTACTGAATGATATTGCTATCACTATGTATCTCATTATCTGTAAAATCCACAGCTGGTGGTTGTTTAAAATCCTGCATTGCCTATACACCTTGATTTACCATATCATTAAGATAGGTTTCAGAATGAGGTACATCTGATATGACGTCAGAACCATAGTTGGAAATGTTGGCCATGAGAACTGCTTGTGCATTCGAGATATCATCACAGTTAGAATCATAAGTATCAAGATCCTTAGTCTGAAGAGAAGCATTGTTTGGAATGATTGTCTGAACAACTTGACCATCTGGAACCCCTGGATCTACAAGAAATGCATGTTGCTCTTCATCCAAAATTTTTCCAGCTTCTTGAGCTTCAGCTAACATTGCTTTCTCCTTATACCATGATGCATTCCTTGGTCGCTTAGGCTGAGTGAATTATCTAGCCATATGCTCGTCCCCTTGACAGTTGTAGCATTTAACAACCCTTGCATGTTCGCTTGCATTGCTTCCCGCAGAGCTAGTAGCATTACTCTTATACCCATTACCAGAATAAATTTGACCTTGTCTCCCATGTACTTGTTTCACTATGACTCTGCATCTTGAATAGTGGCTTGGTTTCTTAGATTCGAGGAAGTTCTGGGTTGATTTTTAATTAAGGGGAACCTTGAGGAAGTTATAGCTGTTAGAAAAGCCATTGCTTTGTTGAGACAAGTAATTGGATCATCCCTTAAAGAGAATACAGGAACAGAAAAACCTTAGTCCACAAGAGGTGACTCAGTCATTGGTTATGTAGAAACTTGAGGTAATTGATAAGCAATTTATGGAATGTATAAGGTTTGATGATTCATTTGAAACTGATATGGATATGATGGTTGAACTGATGAATGATTAAATTGAGGTTGTGATGGATAAGTTGATGAGTAATGTTGAGTGGGATGAATTGATCTATACTGAGATGGTGAAAATTGTTGTTGAATCTAAGGATTGTTATATGAAGACTGATAAGTGTTTAAGTGAGGTGGTGTCATCTGCTGATTTGCTACAATTGCAAGTGGATCTTGATTGCGTTTACGCGAAAGGCAGACTTCATTTGCATGGAGTTCGTGTTGTTCAAGATATACATGAAGCTGATCAAAGTTGGTAGTATGCAAATCCTTCACGAGCTTGACATCAGTCACAAATTTGCTCCATTATGGTGGAAGACTGTTTAAGAACTTTGTATTAACTTGAAATTGCTCAATTTTCATGTTGTAGATGTTCATATCATTAATTCGCTGAGTGAATCTCAAGTAATACTTGTGAAGTGTTTCCCTCTTTATGTGAGTAAACTTATCAAATGCATCATATAACTTACACTCTCTCTCCTGCTTAGTCAAAGAGGTACCTTGCATCAGTAATTGAACTCTCTCCCAAAAAAAATTAGCAACTCTGTGATGATTCACAAGTGAATATATATTAGCTTGTAGAACTTAAAGAATGATATTGGTAGCTTTTATATCACAATAAGCTTGAATTTTCTCAGCAGCAGATAATTCAGCATGTTTTTTTATTCTAGTCACTCCATTCTCTTCAACAGTAGGCCAAATGAGTGGACCATTTTCAACTGATTCTAGTATCATTCTTCCATGCTCTCTATTTTGCATGTAGAGTTCCATTCGACTTTTCTAAGAATCATACAAGTCCTTGTCCAACATAGGTGGACGATTGTCAGCACCAGAGAGTATCATATACTCAGCAAGAGTATTCTTTTGTCCAAGTAGAATAACTGAATCCATGTTGATTTGATGTTTGTTAGATTACTTATGGATCGAACAGTGATTGAAAGTAATTGTGTTTTTTAGTGAGTTGTCTTTTAAGTGTTTGTCAGATATTAGAAAAAGACTCGGTCACCCCGTGTATTTTATAGATTATTGTAGCTCGTAGTTAATCATTTAATGTATAACATTCAGTAATGGGTCGGGTATTAAACCCAACATGTAAGCTCACTACCAAGGCTATTAGGCCAGTTTTGTAAGCACATATATAACCTTCTTCCATGCCTTGGAAGAGGTGGTTAGTCATTTCATTATAAAAGTTCCATTTTCTCTCTCTAGAAAGTTTTCTCTCCTACTTTCTCTCCCTAGACTCTGTTAATCCATCTATCTTCCATTGTGTTATGATTTCCAATATCCTATAATTGGTATCAGAGCTCATGGGATGATTATATCATTTGTGTGTGCGTTTTAGTGCTTGGTTTATATCTAAAGTTGAGTTTTAGGAGGCTTTAGCTCTTGTTCTTGAGTTTCATTGATTTTCAAATTTATTGTGTTAAAATACATGTTTTTGTAGTTGCTATAGCCTTTTGGTACTCATTGGTGCAAAAGAAACCAAGTCAAAATGTTCAAAAGGGTGAATTTTAGGTGTTTTAAGGTGTAAAAGTTCGTATTTCTTCGCAGCAGTTTGGTATACTGTGTTCTATTGTTCGTAGCGGTTTGGTGTACTGTTCTGGCGGTTTGTTAGGAAAGTACACTGTTCTGGCGGTTTGTCAGATCGTACACTGTGCTAGCGGTTTGTCATTTCTGACAGCGGTTTGTCTTATTAGGCAGAAGTTTGTCAGTAGCGGTTTGTCCTCTAGTATAGCGGTTTACTAGTAGCGATTTGGTAATTATAGCGGTTTGATCCGTAGCGGTTTACAGGTTTTTTAAAGACTTTTTCTCATAGCGATTTGGGAAACAAACCTCTGCCAATTTCAATTCTTGGTAGCGGTTTGGTGTTTCTTCTTCATAGCGGTTTACCATTTCTTTCTAGTAGCGGTTTAGCAGATTAACTTAGTAGCGGTTTACCACTAGTAGCGGTTTATAGATAGCGGTTTGTTATAGGTTTTTGAAGATTTTTCTTATAGTGATTTGGGAAACAAACCTCTGGCCATTTTTCTTCGTTGTAGCGGTTTGTTAAAATTTCTTCATAGCGGTTTGACAGTAGCGGTTTAAGGACTAATCCAGCGGTTTGGTACACTGTTTGGAATTTGGACTATTTTTCAAACTTGACAAACGTAACAAACTCAAACAACAAAACACTTAAACAAACATCACCACTTTTAACATACAATCTCTAATCATTATTCGGTCAACTTAAATCATTTCACAATCAATTAAGATGGCTAATCTTTCGGAAGATATCCAATGTGCTGGTTCTGATACCCGGCCACCTATGCTTGATAGGACTGACTTTGAATCATGGCAACAACGTATTCAATTGTATTTTCAGGGTAAAGAGAATGGGGTGAACATTCTAAAGTCGATTGATACAGGACCTTTTCAGATGGGAACTGTTAGAGACCTAATTACTAAAGGGACAGAAGGTGCATAGTAACTAGGTCCTGAACGATCGCGTCTATTCAGACCTTTCACCTAAGGATAAGGATAGGTATAATGCTGACATTCGGACAACAAACATCCTACTTCAAGGGTTACCTAAAGACATCTATACTCTTATCAATCACTACACAAAAGCTAAAGATATTTGGGATAATGTGAAGATGCTCCTGGAAGGTTCAGAACTGATCAAAGAAGATAGAGAATCACAACTGTATGATGACTTTGAACACTTCCGTCATAACAAAGGATAAACCATTCAAGCCTATTATGTCTTGTTTGCCAAGCTCATCAATGACATGCGGAACATCAAGATGACCATGTCCAGAATGCAGCTGAACTTAAAGTTTGTTAATAACATGTTACTTGAATATGGTAGATTTGTAATAGCAGTGAAACTAAATTGAGGTTTGAGGGACTCCAACTATGATCAGCTGTATGCTTATCTAAAGCAACACGAGGCACACGCCAATGAGAACAAAATGATGTTGGATCAATTCACTTAACACACTGTTGATCCTCTCTCCTTGATGTCCAATGTTTCATACCAGCAGTACTACTCACAATCATCTACCACTCCACCATCCATACATCTTCAACTACACTTTACTGACAACAATCAACTTGACTCAGGACTCTCTCCAACGGATAACTTAATTGAGAACTTAACCAACATACTTGCCCTACTCACCCAATCATACAAAACATACCTACCTCAAACAAACAATCAACTCAGAACTTCATCAAATACAAGAAACCAAGCTACAGTTCAAGACAGCAGGGTTGTTGTTCAGAATGTTCAGGGTCGACAAAATAGAGGTCAGGGGAACAATGCACGGGGTGCAGGTGCAGCTGGTTATGGGGGAGCCAGAACAGAGTTGGGAATGCTAATCTAGGTTAAGCAAGGCAAATCAAGTGTTACAACTGCAACGGTATAGGCCACATAGCAAGGAACTGCACTCAGCCCAAGTGACTACAGAACTCAAAATACTTCAAAGACAAGATGTTGCTGATGCAAGCTCAAGAGAATGGGGGTGGCATTGGATGAAGAGCAGTTGCTATTTATTGCATATGGACAAGACACTGTTGTTGATGAAGATGTGGATGAGCAACCAGTTCAGGACTTAGTACTCAATGTGGATAATGTATTTTAAGCAAATGAATGTGATGCTTTTGATTCTGATGTTGATGAGTCTCCTACTGCACAGACCATGGTCATGGCAAATCTATCATCCGCAGATCCTATTTATGATGAAGCCAGTCCATCTTATGATTCGGACATTCTATCTGAGATACACGATAATGATCACTATTAGGATGCTGTTTCTGAACATCATGAAGTACACGAGATGCATGACGATGTACAACCATACTACGTTGTCGACTCACATACTGATTATACGAGTGATAGTAATATGATTCCATATGATCAGTACGTAAAGGACAACGCAGTACCAGTTGTATAAAGTAATGCATCTTCTGTACCAAATGATGCATACATGATGATACTTAATGATAGTTGACAATTCATTGACTGCTAAACTTGCGACATATAAGGAACAAGTTGAACTATATGAAAGACGGGCTAAGTTTGAATCAACTGACAAAGAACAAAAGATTAATGAACAATTAAGGATAGTTATCGCTGATCGTAATCGTAAGGAAGAAAATTTGAAAAGGGAACTTCATTCTGTAAAACTGCAACTTACCTCTACCATTAACCATAACAAGTCAATGGTAGAAGAAGTTACGTCTTTGAAAAAGGATTTTAAACAGAAAGAAAATAAATACCTTGAAGAATTTTTGGACATGAAAGCTTTAAAAGAAAAGGTCAAGGATAAATTATACAAACAAGACCAGTCTCTTCAAACAGTTCACATGTTGTGTAAACCAAAGCCCTATTATGATGAACAGAATAAGGTAGCTATTGGCTACAAGAACCCCTTATGCCTCACCCGTGCAAAGCAAGTTCAGCCTGCTCTATATAATGGTCATGAAATTATCAAAACCAATCATGTCCCGGCCATAGTGCACAACTCAGAGGATACCCTAGAGATAGCTGAAATCACTAGGAAGAAAATGAATGACAAAATGAAAGACCCAGAGTGTGTGAAAAAGAAAGTTAAGATTGCACCACATGATTACTCGAAAGAGAATTATTTAGCGACTTTCACACCACAGAAACAATTGACCCCCGAGCAGATATTTTGGTCCAAGGATCTCATCAAGATGAAAGCAGAAGCTCTCAAAGAGCAGACCACTTTAGTAACTAAAATAACTTTTAATTTGACGTATCACAACTTGCATGTCAAACAGTGGGTATGTCCCATGGCATATCACAACTTGACTTATCACATTCGAGTAACATATAAGGTCCAATTTGACTTATCACAACCTTCACTCCAACCAGTAGGCATATCATATGGCTTATATTCGTTTCATCTTCCGCCAAAGACGTGACTAACGTATATATCCTTCTGTTAACAATCTATATATCGAAAACATGTGGCCATGTACGCGTCAATCCCAGTTAAATGTTTTTAACTTAACAAACTAACACAAGGGTTCCTTAACACTAGTTATAAATGAACATACGTAAACATAGGTGCCTGCGACGTACATGGTCGTAAACCATGCACGCCCTCGTCCTTGTGGCTTATGCCACGCATGTATGTCGGGGTTAGAGAGTCGAGTTTACGAGGTCGTTCAATCCCATGAGTACGTGACATACATGGTTGGATCCCATGCAGGTTCACGTCCTTATGGCCTACATGAATGCAAACGTGACCCATGTTGCTTACATGTGTAACTAGAAACTAACACGAAATATAAAAGTGAATTGAGAGGAGGTCTTACAACGGTCCTAAGAATTTGCGAGAGACGAGTAGTGAGTAGACGCGTAACCAAACCGCACACACCCTTAGCTTTCAAAAGCTTTAACCTAACCGAAACCTTAGTTCGTTTCTTTATCAACCCACTTTGCTTGTAAGACCCCTTTACTTGAACTTATTGATTGCGAATTTAAACAACCCGAGGGAAGGGCCTGGTGTGATGTTTATAGGTGTTGAGTATGTGACTTCAGGAGGTGACAGTGAGAGTATATGATAGATGTGAGCTTGAGAAAACACTAGTCCAAGGTGTCCTTATATACTTTAAAAGAATGGCATGCATAGTGTTGTTCCTTGGGGTCACGTTCATGTGCCAAGCCATTTCTTGCAAAGAATATATTGGACTTAACATAATCAATGAACATGGAATAAAAGTTGGTCACTGTTTGTGTTGTGTGGGAAGCAACAATTGAAGAATTTGCAGCCATAGGGTTCACGTGGGGTTGGGGTGGGTACAAAAGATAGGACTATGATTTTGTTCAATGGATAATGGAGTTAATGCTAGAATTATTACTTGCTCCTTGAACCATTCGGCTGAAGAGCTAGGAGTATTAAATTGTAGGGACTCATTTATTTTTATGTCCACTCTAATTTCCTTGTATTTAACATAGTAAATTCTTTTTTAGTTTGTTTTTAAAAGCATCTATAAGATTTTAATAATACAAACGTGATCATTAACCTGTCTGAAGGAAAACATGAACCATGACGAGAATAAAAAGTTCAAATAAAATTCTATAGTTTAGCTTAACTTAACGACAATGATTAATGTTCGCACATTTTTTTACTAATGAGATTTATAACGAAAGTGAAAATATGATCCTGGTAAATAAATAAAATGCTAAACTATGATCGAATATGCCTAAAAACACAGGGTGGTTATAGTCTCCCCCGTTGCATACCTTATTCCTCAAGCTTAAGAACATTATAGTGGATGAAGGTGCCCCGATTTGCGAAAGAGATGTGGGTATTCTTTTTGAATGAATCTTCACAGTTCCTCAGTGAACCAGGACCCTCTCCCTAGAGTTTCCAGCGAACTTTAACGAGTGGTATGCTGTCTTCGCTTCAATCGTATTGATCTCTCGATTCCGATAGATTTCAATGGGCTCTTCCACAAATTTGGAGTTATCATCAATAATGTAATCCTTCAACGGAACACTAATGTTCATCGGAATAACATTTCATAAGTTGAGATCATGAATGTATTGTGAACCCTGCTCAATTCTTGAGGGAGTTCGAGCTTGTAAGCAACGGATCCGATCCTTTCCAACACCTTGAAAGGTCCAACATATCGAGGGTTTAACTTCCCCCGTTTGCCAAAACGTACGACCCCTTTCCAAGGTGAAACCTTGAGCATAACCCTATCCCCAACTTGAAACTCCATTGGCTTACGTTTTAAGTCGGCGTAACTCTTTTGTCGGTCACGAGCGGCTTGCATCCTTTGCTTGATCTGGACGATCTTCTCGGTCGTTTCTTGAATTAAATCTGGACCGGTAAGTTGAGCTTCTCCGACTTCGGCCCAACAAACAGGTGAACGACACTTCCGACCGTAAAGTGCCTCGAATGGTGCTGCCTTGATACTAGCGTGATAACTGTTGTTGTACGAAAATTCGACTAATGGCAAATGATTAATCCAACCTTTTCCAAAGTCGATCACGCACGCACGTAGCATATCCTCAAGAGTTTGGATGGTTCTCTCGCTTTGTCCATCAGTTTCTGGATGGTAGGCAGTACTCATATCCAAACTAGTACCCAAAGCCTTCTGAAGTGATCTCCAAAAACGCGATGCAAACCTAGGGTCACGGTCACAGATGATTGAGACAGGTATCCCATGTCTCGCAACTACCTCCTTTATGTACAACCTTGCCAACTTCTCCATAGAGTCAGTTTCTCTCATTGGCGTAAATATTGCAGATTTAGTGAGTCGGTCTACAATCACCCAAATAGTGTCATGACCTTGCGGTGACTTAGGAAGCTTGGTGACAAAATCCATGGTGATATTGTCCCACTTCCATTCAGGTATTTTGGGTTGTACCAATAATCCCGATGGTCTTTGATGTTCAGCTTTGACCTTGGCACACGTCAGACATTTGCTAACATAGGTGGCGATGTCGGCCTTCATATTGGGCCACCAGTATAGCTTTTTCATGTCTTGATACATTTTGTCCGAACCTGGATGGACAGAGTATTTTGATTTGTGGGACTCGTGCATGATCACGGTCCTTAAATCTCCATAACATGGCAACCAACTCCTACCATTTAAACATAAGGTTCCGTCCGCACGGAGTTCCAACCTCTCCTTTGTTAGGTCCTTCCTGATCATACCCCCTACATCTTCGTTCTTGAGATTTTCTGGTTTCTGTGCCTCGGTCTGAGCATTCAATATTTGTTTGGGAAGATCCAAGCCAATAGTCATAACTAAGGCTCGCACTCTTAATGGTTTACTTCGCTCTTTCCTGCTCAAAGCATCAGCTACAACATTTGCTTTCCCCGGGTGATAACGAATCTCACAATCGTAATCACTAAGCAACTCTAACCAACGCCGTTGCCTCATATTCAACTCCTTTTGGTCAAGTATGTGTTGTAAGCTCTTATGATCCGTGAACACCGTACATTTGGTTCCGTACAAGTAAAAAAAAAAAAAAAAAAAAAAAAAAAAAAAAAAATAGTAGCTCCAAATTTTTAGAGCAAATACTACTGCACCAAGTTCCAAATCATGAGTAGTATAATTTTTCTCATGGATCTTCAACTGACGTGATGCATAAGCAATCACCTTCTCGTTTTGCATCAATACCGCACCCAATCCTTTATGTGACGCATCACAATAAACAATGAAGTTCTCAGCTCCTTGAGGGAGAGCTAAGATAGGTGCGCTACACAACTTAGTTTTCAATGTCTGAAAAGCTGCTTCCTGTTTGTCACCCCATTCGAAGGCGACTTTCTTCTGGGTAAGTTTGGTCATTGGCTTAGCAATCTTTGAGAACCCTTCTATGAATCTCCGATAATAACCGGCAAGACCTAAAAATTGGCGAATCTCCGTTGGTGTTTTAGGAGACGCCCAATCTTTAATAGATTCTATCTTGGCAGGGTCCACGTGAATGCCTTGACAGTCAATCACGTGACCGAGAAATTGTACTTTAGGAATCCAAAATTCACATTTTGAAAACTTAGCATATAACTCCTCCTTCTTAGCCGTATCTAAATTGCCTTAAGGGTTCTTCCATGTTCCTTCTTGGTCTTTGAATAAAATGAGTATATACGAACGATAAAGACAATTACAAACTTGATCCAAGTATGGTACACACTCGGTTCATGAGGTCCATGAATACCGCAGGTGCATTTGTCAACCCAAATGGCATCACTTGGAATTCGTAATGACCATACCGAGTCCTAAATGCCGTCTTTGGAATGTCTTGTTCACGAACTCGGAGTTGATGATAACCCAACCGTAAGTCTATCTTCGAGTAAACACTGGATCCTTGTAGTTGATCAAACAAGTCATCAATCCTTGGGAGAGGATAACGATTCTTCACCGTCAGTTTATTCAATTCCCGATAGTCGATGCACATCCGGAATGATCCGTCCTTCTTTTTGACAAACAAGACCGGAGCTCCCCAAGGTGAGGAACTGGGTCTTATAAAGCCCTTGTCGGGCAGTTCTTGCAGTTGCTTCGACAATTCTTTCATTTCGGAAGGAGCCAATCGATACGGTGCTCGTGTTACAGGTGCAACACCAGGCATCAAATCAATTTGGAATTCCACTTGTCGAGTCGGTGGAAGACCCAACAATTCTCCAGGAAATACCTCAGGAAAATCTCGAACGATTGGTACGTCCTCAAGTCGCTTCTCTCCCGACCTGTCTTCAGTCTCCTTTGCTGTACTATTGGCTAAAAAGACATGGTGTCCTTTCAACAAGTATTTATGAGTTTTAGTGCATGAAATGATGTTCAGACGAGTCACGTTTCCCTGATTGTTCCCGTCACCATGGACAATTAAGGTTTCATTTACCCAGGGAATACGAACGATCCTCTCGGCACAATCAATGACCGCGTGGTACTTTGACAACCAATCCATGCCGATTATGACGTCGAAGCTACCAAGTTCTACGGGCATTAAGTTGATGTTGAATGGATGGTTCAAGAAGTTTAACGTACAACCCCGAATGATAGTGTTTATCCCTATTATTTTCCCGTCGGCTAGTTCAACATCGTAATAATGGTCTAGTGTAGTGGGTGTGATATCAATCAAAGAGCTAAATGTTGTGGATACATAACTCCTATCAGCACCAGTATCAAATAGAATAGAAGCATAGCAGTCGTTTAGAAGGAACGTACCCGTAACAACGTTAGAGTCTGGGTTTGTTCCCGCATTGCCCACCACATAAACCTTGGCTGGTGCATTGTCGTTCCCACGTTGATTACCACGGTTTCCATTCTTCAACTTAGGGCAGTCCCTCTTGATGTGCCCCTGAACACCACACTCATAGCAAGTAACTGCATTTTGAGTTGCTCCGGAGTTCCCACGATTGTTGTTATTATTGTTTGGGCCGGAACTCCTGCAGTCACGAGCCAAATGGCCGATCCTCTTACATTTGTTACATCTGGGAGCACATGGCCCTTTGTGGTGGTAGTTGCACTTTGTACACAAGGGCAATGATCCAGTGTACTCCCTCTTCTCCCCAGTCCCAGCAGTGTAAGCTCGCCCAGTGTTCTGTCTCTTGTTTTGTTGTTGGTACCCCTGATTGTTCCCAGCATTAAACTCTATCTTCCTCTTCTGCTCAGCTTGCCTTTCAGAAATAGTGATGAGTTTTTGGTCCATCTGATCATTGGCAAACTCGATTACCTCTTCCATTGTCTGGGGTCGATATGACATCACATTTCCCCGGATCATATCGGGAAGTCCACTAACATACTTCTCAACCTCATCTGATTCCTCGGGAAACATACGTCCACACATCAATGCAAGCTCTTGGAATCGCAGGGTGTAGCTCGGGATATCAGTACCTTTTACCTTTAGGTTCCAGAGTTCAATCTCCAACTTCTTAATCTCACCCCTTGGGCAGTATTTGACCGTCATCATCTTCTTCAATGCCTTCCAGTCCATGGCATAAGCAACATCTTGTGTAACCGCCTTCTTGTGGGAGTTCCACCAAGTAAGGGCATTCCCAATGAAAGTGCAAGTTGCGAACTTAACTTGGTTCTCTGGAGCACAGTTGCTTATGTGGAACACTGATTCCATCTTTTCAAACCATTGGGATAACACAACTACCCCTTCAGTACCCTTGAAGTTAAGTGGATGACAATCCAGGAAATATTTGTACGTACATTCACGCGGAGTGCGCATAGCTCCTCTGGTTCCAGTGCCAGAATTGTGGCTTCCATCGCCATGACCATTCGTGCTGTTTCGAAGAGTGTCATGGTTAGCAAGTGCCGCGGAAACCCTGTCAGCGACCAGTTGCTCAACAGCAGCCGCAGTCATTGGGGCAGCAGCAGCAGCCGCAACAGCAGCCCTTGCAGTTCTTGTGGCAATAGAGTTTCTTTTCGGTGGAATATTGTTCTGAATCACAACAATATGAAACACGTGAGATTTCATAAACATCACAACATGACATGGTTACAATATATACAAAATCACATCACACAGTGATGACTAGGATCACAATACATAACAGAATTTAGATTGACATGACATAATACAACATCTCATATATAATTGGAAAACATACATGATATGTTCGATATAAGGAATGGAAAATACAAGTCCTACTATCGTGCTAGATGGGAATGAAACCCATAATACTTAGCCGGCTACAAATGATAGCTATGAACATGAAAATAAACCTAGGAACTACTACCGGTGCCCTCGGGAGCACCTGCACGAGCCTGCTCTCTAGCCTGAAGTGCTCGAATCTCGCCTAGAGCCGTCGCCAAATGTCCCTGCAGTGATGAAACCTGTGCGGTCAGGGCCGCTATCTGTGACTCTTGTGCATTGATACGGTGATCCTGCATCCAAGTGTGAGTCCTGTATCCCTGAAGCTCATAGTGGACAGCCGAACTAAGTCCCATAGAGTGTGCCCAAGCCTCTCGAGAGACTAGAGCCTCCTGATCCAAGAGTCGGGCAGTCTCATAGTGGTACTGCCTATCATCGACCAATGCCTCAACCGTCTGATGTATCTGAGTCTGTCGATCCTGGGTATCCTCAATCACAGCATAGATGTCCTGGGTGTCCTGCTCCTGAACTGCAGCAAGCTCAGTCACCCTAGTGTTGACTCCCTCGAGGGTCACTGGTGCAACCTCCTCGGCAGTCTCTCTCGGGTCTACCCAAGTATCTCTGATCCCATAGCCGACTGCCTCGGCTCTCTGTCGTCTGGCTTCGGCCTCCATAGTACCGATAAACCCATAATCTACCCTATGACCTCCAGTAGGTCTAGGGACAGCAGTCGAACTCTCCCCCACCTCATATCTCGATGCGGGAGTAGTAAGACATAACCTCTTACGAGGTGGTAGTTCGGCCTCAGGAATATCCTCCCTGCGGTCGACTGGTGGTATGAACAATGAGTCTGGTAGTGGTGGTAGTGGTGATGATGGTAGAGGTGGTAGTGGAGGTGATGGTAGTGGTAATGATGCGGGTACGGGTGGTGGTAATGGTGATGAGGCTCTCAATCTACCCATGGCAGCTCTGAAGCCTGGGGGTGCACGCACATGGTTAGGGCTACCATATGGGTGAGGTAATCTAGGAAGTGGTGATGATGGAAGTGCGGGTGCAGCTAAACACCGAGCAAGGCGTTCCTCTGCAGTGGGTGGTGATAATGAGATGAGTGGTGATGGTGGTGGTGTAGGTAAGGCAAGGAGTCTCTCGACCTCCTCCTCAGGTGGTAATAGTATAGGTGCCTCTGGTCGGATAGATATCCTAGCAGTGGTACGATATGCTGGGGGTGATGGTGGTGTAGGTACGGGCTCATCAGCCTCAAGTGCCTCTGTATCCTCTGCTGAAGGAACAGGGTCAACAACAGGTACATCAGAAGGGTCGGCCGGAGCTAGGTGCTCCTCCTCCTCGAAGGGCTCCTCATCCTCATCGTCAGTGTCATCATCATCATCATCATCCCCTCCATCCGCAGGATAATCAGCATGCTCCTCCTCGGAGTCCTCCTCCGGATCCTCCTCCGGATCAGAGTCAGCCACATACCCTGGAGACAGGGCAGTAGGTGAATCAACAGGAGGTAATGGCTGCTCCTCAGCTGGGAACACATGCTCATCCTCCAATGGTATATACTCAGGGTATATAGGCTCTGGCACGTAGTCAGGATCATGTGCCTGTACGAACATAGGCTCACGCTCGTCCTCGTCCTGTAGAACTAGTGGTGCCTGTGGATCCTCTGGGCCTGGTATGTAATCCGGTGAGGGTGGGGCTACTGGCTGAATGGGAAGTCCATCGTATCCGTATACGATGACCCAGGGGGAACCTCCATCGGACAGCTCCTCGTCAGCTGGCCAAAATGCCCTCCCTGGCTCAGAATCGGTATCGACGGATGTGTAGGTAACCGTAGATGATGCCGAAGACATGACTGAATCTGTAACACTCAAACAGAGTTTACATTAGTACATATATAAGACCCGTAATAATATACTTAATATATTATAAACACGTATGTGAATCATGCAGCATCTAGTATACCCAACTAATGCAACTAGTAATGTATGAATGAATGTCCCATAAAAATCCCTTTTTATGATGCAATGTTTGAAAACGGTTATAGTCCAAGTAAAAACATTTGACCTGGTTCTCTATAACCTTGGCTCTGATACCACTCTGTAACACCCCCAAATTGGGTCGCAGCGGAATAATGTGTATCCGGGAGCGTTACATTACAGATCAATAGCACAAGATATGAGAACGACCTCAAAAAGAGTCGTTTAAAATACGATACATTGGATTTATTGAAATTGTTTGATACAAAGCACGAAGGCTTAAATAGTTCAACATTTGAAATAAAGATTCTAGATCATAACAATCGTCCCGAAATATAATGACTCCAAATCTTTATGCATGACACCCAAAAGACTATCCCAATGTATCTTGTGCACCTCGTGCATCATTGACCTGAGAAAAACATGCTTAAAACGTCAACATAAAGTTGGTGAATTCATAGGTTTATGTAAATGAAATGTAGGACCGTAAGATTTTCAAGTGTATGATAATGCAACATATGCAAATATCACAAATGTAATTACGTTTCCCTAAGCTCATGACACCGAAGCTCGACATGTATGAATGCAATATAAATATTGCCACATTGCCCGTGATGATGTTCTAACCCGCAACATCCGAATCCGACATGGTATACATCCGTTGGTTCACTCCGTGACACCAGTGAGAGCTACTCACCCGGATGGGGATGTCAACCCCAATAGATCTATTTATAACATTCGCGCTCACACAAAGTAATTGACAGTTCATGATAATGGGCTCAAAGGGTTATCGCTACTTAGGCAAACACGTAATCATGATAAAATGTACACTTACGTCTAATTTGTAAAACAAAGCATGTTTCTCACCCCAAAAGATATAAAACATTTATCCAAAACGAGTAAAAGTGGGGCTATGAACTCACATTAAGTAATGATAGCGTAGAAGCAAAGTAGTGGCACGAAAAACGATGCAAAAGACTTTATCCGCAACCTATGAATAAATAATACATATTCACTAAACGGAAAAATAATAATATAAATACTTGCAATCTTGTCCCTAGTGTGTGCTTGATCTTTATTTAAAACAATGATAATTGAAAATAGTTTCTTGATTAAAAATGATCAACTTTATCGGGTCAACGTGGTCAAACCATAAGTATATAATTTACGACTTCAGATTTTTAAGAAACTAGGTTGTACCTACTTTAAATTATTAGTTTAGGTCAGTCCTGGTCTCTAAGTACTTTAATTAATTCGATGAAACGTTGACGTTTACTTTTTGAGTTAAACTTATATTTTACTAAGTTTTTAACATGAGTCGTCATAGAGTTTTATGACTAGTTTACGGGTTCGTTAATTGAAGATATGGGAAACTAAAAACATATTTGAAATCTTAGCTGGGTTGTCTACAATATTCGTTAAGTAAGTTTCGTCTCAAAACGTCGTTTAGGTTGTTAAAAATAGGGCTAAACACGTGTGGGTTGTAAGGCTGTTTTACAGACTTAGAAAATAAAAGGTATCATTTCAGCTTATAGTGTTGCGTGGTCATAGTTTTGAAATCAGTTTGTGGACTCGTTACTTAATGTTAGGGCAATTTAAACGTACATCTGAAAACTAGGCTAGGTCTATTATAACTTACCTTTTATAAGTTTTGGGGGCGGAGGTCGATATCGTGGTCAAAAATGAGGCCAAAGTAGTGGGTGTCGAACTTTCTGTCGACAGTATTAACTGCGTGACAGCAGTACTAACTTTGGGCCATGATTGCGAGTTCGTTTCTTAACCATTTTTAGTGATTCAAGTTGCTAAATGCAACATACCATGTCGACTATAAAATGCCCCTACTTGTTCTCTTTACGCCTAAGTCTAGGTGGGTCACAACAAGGCTTAAAGTCAACCAATTAGGGCTGCGTTACAAAAAGGCAAATGGCAGATTAGTACGTCTAACTTTGAGACTTCATAACTTATTATTTACTCGGCGAAATTTGTTGATTTTAGGGGCAAAACATAGGTCATCTGTCCTACTTTTGAAAATAATTAAGTTGTTTTTCATGCTTCGAGTTTAAGGGGTCGAACAAGGTACCTAAAGTTACATGGTAGGCTGCGTTTTACACGAACATTTTATATACGATTTCTTTTTACCTAAGCCACACATCTAAGCTATTCATGGGCTGAGTTTTACACTCGATACCTTAGCATAACTTGGTTTACCGCTTATTAGTCACTTTACAAGTTCATAAATGTTATAAGGGTATTATATCAGAAAGTATACAACAAAAGGTTTTTCTTCTTAACAGGTTTTATGCACCACACTACGACATAGATTCATTAGCATAACATGGTTCCTTCTAGCCTAACGCAAATCGTGTAGGCGTTTTTCATGTAAAACCGTCTTTTTAATCAGGTGAACCAAGAGAAAATATCTTCTCTTTATCAAGCAAAAATAACTAATGGAATTATGATTTGCATATAAGTAACGAAGGTATTAGGGCGTAAGCACTCACACAGGAAACTGAAAAAGAACAAGAACGTATTGCAAACTTAACCCACGAAACCTCTTAGCCTCCAAAAAACCCAACAAAACCCTAATTTTGGGAGTCCTTTTCTTGAACGAAACCCACAGCCTAAGATCCATAGGTCGTCATGCTTCACTGTCTCCTCCACTGAACATAACACAGAAACCTCTATAGTGACTTCTATATGGTGTTTAATGGAGACAATTAATTGGTATGAATATTTGCAATTGTGTGTAGCTCGACACATATAAGAGAGCCAGAGAAGAGGGGATATATGAGAGTTTGTGATGTTGTGAAAACACTACCCAAGATCTTCTATATACATAAAAGAAAATGGGCATGCATATTGTATTTCTTAAAATCACATTCATGTGTTTATTGCCAAAAAATGGGGGTTTTAGCAAGGAAATTTCTTGAGCTTTGCATAATCAAGTATAGTGTTTTAAAGTGCAACACTGTTGGGAATATAGGATTAAAACCAGGAACATGTAGCAGCTTATATCTCACGTGTAAGTGTTGGGTTTGGATAAGGGGGTTGGGCTTTTAGACGTTGGATAATGGAGTTAAGCTAGGAATAGATTTGTGTTATCTGTTCTTTGAATAATTCGGCTGAAGAACTAGGAATAAGGAACACACATTGTTTTGTAGGTTAAATTGTAGGAACTTTTATTTATGTTACTCTAATTTCTCTAAATTTACATAGTTTAAATTTATCTTTTGTATTTGTTTTTTACAGTTTCTATTTAATCTCAATAATCAAAATGTGACCAACTAACAATTGTCTTGAGGAAAACATGAAACTCATTGACAGTATAAAAGGTTTCAAATTAAAAATTCTATTATGTTTAGTTTTCTTAACGACAATGATTAATGCGTCGCACCATTTTACTAATGAAGATTTTTTTTTAAATAACAAATGAAAAAAAAATACGAAGTAAACGCACATGATTCTGGTAAATAAAAGAAAATGTATAAACTAGGATCGAAACATGACCTGAAAAACACGGGGTGTTATACCCAAAAGTGTTAATAAGTGTGTACCAAGTGTTTTAAAGTAAGTAAAAGTGTATTTTGTTAACTATTGTGTTCATTCAATTGACACATGAATTTTAAGTTTGTGTGACCTTTGTAATATATAGTCACACAAAGCATATTTTTTTTTTATATTTAATATCAACATACAATTAAGCATAAAGAGCCAAAATGTTAATAAGTGAACCATAAGATGCTGTTTAAAGTGAAGAAGATGTGTAAATTGTCTGAAATAAATTGATCATCCCATGGCCCACATTTTAAAAAACAAATTTTATTTGCGTGCCATTTTTTAATATTTAGTCACATAAAGCATGTTTTTTTTTTTTTTGTATTTATCACATACAATTAAAGCATAAATGGCAAAAGTATTAATAAGTGTGACCATAATGCTTGTTTAAAGTGGAAAAAATGTGTATTTTGTGTGACTATTGTCATCCAATGGCCACAGGAACTTATGTTTTTGTGGGCCTTTGAAATCATTAGTTCACATAAAGCATGTTTTTTTTTAGTAATTATCACATACAGTTAACATAAAGTGGCCCAAAAATGTTAATAACGTGTGACCATGAATGCTGATTAAAGTGAAGACATTGTCTTTGTGGATTATTTGGATCATGAGCCAATGGCCCACATGAATTTTATGTTTAGGTGGCATTTTGAATACTAAATCACAAAACATACACATACAAGAAAAATCCAATAGCCACAAACTGCACAGAATTTCGTTTGAGCCAAAAATGCCCAAGATTAACCAAGGTTCAGATTTAGCATGATAATTCCTTTGTCGTTTGCTAAATTTATTAATTATTATATAAAAATATCCTATACCTGTACTAATTACGGGTGTCAATCGGGTTATCGGGTCGGGTTTTGGGCTTATCGGTCGGACTAATCGGTTGTGAAGAAATAAACAATTAACGCCGCAACCCTAATACCAATTCCTTATGGGTCGTGGTTGCGGGTTATAAATTTTTAATTTCATCCAACCCGATAGAACCCGACCCGATAAGCCCAAAACCCGACCCGATAACCCGATTGACACCCGTAATTAGTACAGGTATAGGATATTTTTATATAATAAATAATAATTTAGCAACGACCAAAGAATTATCATTGCTAAATCTGAACTTGGTTAATTTGGGCCATTCTAGGCACAGAAGATCTGGCAGTTGCTAATATGAGCACAACTTTTTTCTATAGTGATCTTTATTGAATTAAATATTACAAAATGCCACACAAACATAAAATTCAAGTGCCATTGGATGAGTCAATAATCACACAAAAATACACATTTCTTTGCACTTAAAACAGCATATGGTCACACCCCGTTTTTATAAACATTTTTGGCCACTTTATGCTTAACTGTATGTGACTAAATACTAAAAAAAACATGCTTTATGTGACTAAATATTACAAAAGGCCACACAAACATAAATTCATGTGGCCATTGGATGATCAATAGTCACACAAAATACACATTTTTTCACTTTAAACAAGCATATGGTCAAACTATTATCTTTTTTGCCACTTTATCTTAATTTATGTGAACTAAATACAAAAAAAAAAAACATTCTTTAAGAGTACTAAATCATTACAAAAGGCCACGCAAACATAAAATATTATGTGCATTGATGATCAATAATCAGACAAAATACACATTCTTCCACTTTAAACATCAAATGGTCCACACTCTATTATCACTTTTTGTCACTTATCTTATTGTATGGACTAAATATAAAAAAAAAATTAATTGCATTTTGTGGACAAATATTAACAAAAGGTCACACAAACATAAAATTCAGTGGCAATTTGGAGGTAAAGGAATAATAAAAAAAAAAGAAAAAGAAAAAAGCAAAAGTGTAAAAGTTAAACGAAACAATAGATGAACAATTGTTACACATAAATACACTTTTACTTCCATTTAAACGACCAATGTCGCACTTAAATAACAATTTTGACGTATAACACGCACGTGGTTTTCATGGTCATGTTCGATTCCTATTAGCTATACATTATTCTTTATAATTTACCAGAATCATGTGAGTTACCTTCGTATAATCTCTTAGTAAAATGGTGCAGCATTTAATCACATTGTCACGTATAAGAAAACCTAACCTAATAGAAATTTTAACTTGAACCTTTTATACTCGTCTATGGGTTCATGTTTTCCATCAAGACAAGTTAGTTGGTCACATTTGATTATTGAGATTAAATAGAAGCTGTTAAAAACAAACTACAAAAGAAAATTTAACTATGTAAATATAGGGAAATTAGAGTAACCATAAAATAAAAGTTCCTTAATTTAACCACAAAACAATGTGTTTACCCCTTATTCCTAGTTCTTCAGCCGAATTATACAAAGGACAGATAACACAAATCTATTCCTGGCTTAACTCTATTATCCAACGTCTAAAAGCCCAACCCCTTATCCAAACCCAACACTTACATGTGAGGTCTAAGCTGCTACATGTTCCTGGTCTTAATCCCATATTCCTAATAGTGTTGCACTTTAAAACACTATACTTGATTATGCAAAGCTCAAGAAATTCCTTGCCACATTTGGAATAACACAAGAATGTGATTTTAAGAAACAACACTATGCATGCCCATTCTTTTATGTATATAAGAAGATCTTGGGGTAGTGTTTTCACAAACTCATAACTCTCATATATCCCCTTTCATGCTCATTATATTCGACACACACACACACACAAATATCCATACCCATTATTGTCTCCATTAAACACCATACCTAGAAGTCACTTTAGAGGTTTCTTGTTAGTTTGTGGAGGAAGAA
The DNA here is from genome assembly GCA_026074375.1 of Tanacetum coccineum. Taxonomy (NCBI): domain Eukaryota; kingdom Viridiplantae; phylum Streptophyta; class Magnoliopsida; order Asterales; family Asteraceae; genus Tanacetum; species Tanacetum coccineum. Next base: position 58,215 of record BQNB010010955.1, read on the forward strand.
GCAGAGACCAAGGGGGCTGTGGGTTTCGAGTCAAGAAAAGACTTCACCAAATTAGGGTTTGTGGTTTTGGAGCTAAAGGTTTCGTGGGTTAAGTTGCATACATTCTTCTTTCCAGTTCTTTGTGAGTCTTACGCCCTTAATACCTTCGTTACTTATATGCAAATCATTAATCCAAGTTTATTGCTTATAAAAAAAGATATTCCTTTGTTACCTATATAAAAACGGTTTACATGAAAAACCCTACACGATTTGCGTTAAGACTAAGGAACCATGTGCACGATTGTGCGAGGGTACAAGGTATACGAAACTCAATTTCTTGTGTAGTTAGGCGCACAAATAGATAGAAAGACCTCACACCTGTTTCAGTTTCTTTTTACTTTAGAAGACGCAGCCCACCCTTATAAACGTATGCGTGTTTTTCGGCACCTAAGGATGATCACAAAAATCTACACTTTGTGTATTTAGAAAATAGGGGGGGGACACCCATGTCTTAACGTTTTTGCCCTTGGAACCAGCACTATTCGTCATGTAAATGAATAGTTACAAGGTTTCAAATTCGGGGTATACTCTGTAAATATTTTTTTTTTAAATGCAAACCCACTGGACTGACTTTGAGCCTTGTTTTAACCCATTTAGGCTAGGACATAGAGGGAGCAAGTGGGGGCATTTTATAGACAACATACCATGTTGTATTTAGCAACTCGAACCAGGAGAAATGGTTGAGAAACGAACTCCCCACGAATGCCCAAAAGTTAGATACAAGCCTCCACGCAGTTAAATACTGTTGAGCACTCAGTTTAATACGGCTCGACACCCTCCACTTTTAGCCTCGTATTTCGATCCCTCGTAACAACCCTCAGCCCCTAAAACCTATAAAAGATAAAATCGAAGTCACCTGACCTAGTTTCCAAATACTATTTTATATCGTCCTAGGTGGATGTAACAAATCGCAATGGATCTCGAAAATCCTGACCACACATCAATAACAACTAAAATAGCCCATTTTATTTCCTAAGATAAAAGCTGCCTCGAGAGCTACACGTTTTACGGTCCCTCATTTTTCAACAACTAGAACACGAGTTTTTAGACGAAACCTTAACTTAACCAAAGTTGTAGATATCAAAGCTAATTTTTCAAAATACTTTTACTTGTCATGTACTTAACTAACGACCCTATAAACTAGTTCTTAAAACACTAGAACGCCTCATGTTCAAACTTAGTAAAATATAAGTTAAACTCACAATAAAACGTTAAACAATTACGACTAATTAAATTAGCATGCTTAGAGACTAAACCATGGCTGACCTCAACCTAATAATTTTAAGCATAGCAGCCATAGTACACAAAATGTCCAAAGTCGTAAAATATATTAATTATAGTCTAACCGCGTTGACCCGAAAAAGTTAACCATTTTAAAACCAAGGAATTGTTTTTCAATTATCATATTTTAAATAAAGAACAAGCACCTACTAGGGACAAGCGATTGCAAGTAAATGTTATATATTATATTTCTGTTTAGTGAGTAGTATTGATTTATCTCATAGTTGCGGATAAAGTACATTACTCGTTTTTCGTGCCACTAACTTTGCTATCTACCATCATAAATACTCAAAAGTGAACAGTTCAATAGCCCCACTTTTATCGTTTTGAATAAATTGTTTTATGATACTTTTGGGGTGAGAAACATGCTTGTTTTACAAATTGGACTAAGGTACCAAATTTTATCAATATTAATCTACGAGTTTGCCTAAGAAGCGATACCCTTGCAGCCTATTATCAATGAACTGTCATTAACATTGTAGTGAGCACGCAATGAGTATATAATAGATCTATTGGGGTTGACATCCCCATCGTGGTAGTAGGCTCTCACTGGTGTCACGAGTGAACAACGGAGGTATATCATGTCTGATTCAGGGATTTAGCGGGTACAAAACATCACACGGGCATATGCAATATCTTTTATATTGCAATCATAACAATGTCGAAGCTTCCGGTCGTCATGAGCATTAAGGAGAAACTGTAAATCACATCCTTGTGATGTTTGCGTATGTCTTGCATTACAATACACTTGAACAAAATCTTACGTCCACTACACTTACATTACAAATAAACTATTGAATTCCCACTTTTAAGTTTGATGTCTTTCTAAGCATGTTTTTCTCAGTCAATGATGCACGAAGGTGCCCATGATACATTGGATATCCCTTGTTGGGTGTCATCAAAAGATATTGGAGTCAATTATATTTCGGACGATTGTTATGATCTAGAATCCTTATTTCAAATGTTGAACTATATTTTATTTAAAAGCTCGTGCTTTGTATCTAACGATTTCAATACATTCAATGTATCGATTTTTAAACGACCTTTTTTGATGGTCGTTCTCATAACTGTGCTTATTATATGTAAAGTAACGCTCCCGAATACCCATCATTCCGCAGCGACCCAATTGGGTGTTACAAAGTGGTATCAGAGCCAAGGGTTATAGTGAAAAAGGTCAAATGTTTTTACTTTGGACTATAACCATTTTCAACATTGCGTCCAAACAAAAGTTTTCACGGACATACATATGCTAGTGTTTGCTATTAGTAAATTTACTAGATGCATACATGACATACAACTATCAAGTTCATAGTTTGGTTATACTAGATTCTGCAATGGATTCACATAACGAGTTTTTATAATATATTAAGATATTATTACGGGTCCTTATATATGTACTAATGTAAACCTTTGTTTGAGTGTTTACATATCCAGTCATGCTTCGGCATCATCAACTCGTTACTACACATCCGTCGATACCGATTCTAAGCCAGGGAGGGCATTTTGGCCAGCTGACGAGGAGCTATCTGATGAGTCCCCCTGGGTCATCGTATACGGATATGATCTACTTTCCATTTAGCCAGTAGCCCCACCCTCACCGGATTACATACCAGGCCCAGAGGATCCACAGGCTCCACTAGTTCCACAAGACGAGGACGAGCGTGAGCCTATGTTCGTACAGGCACATGATCCTGACTACATACCAGAGCCTATATACCCTGAGTATATACCATTAGAGGATGAGCATGTATTCCCAGCTGAGGAGCAGCCATTACATCCTGTTGATTCACCTATTGCCCTGTCTCCAGGGTATGTAGCTGACTCCGATCCGGAGGAGGATCCGGAGGAGGACTCCAAGGAGGAGCATGCTAATTATCTTGCATATGGAGGGGATGATGATGATGATGATGACACTAATGATGAGGATGAGGAGCCCTTCGAGGAGGAGGAGGAGCACCTAGCTCCGGCCGACCCTTTTGATGTACCTATTGTTGACCCTGTTCCTTCAGCAGGAGATACAGAGGAACTTGAGGCTGATGAGCCCGCACCTACACCACCATTACCCCCAGCATATCATACCACTGCTAGGATATCTATCCGACCAGAGGCACCTATACTATTGCCACCTGAGGAGGAGTTCAAGAGACTCATTGCCTTACTTACACCACCACCATCACCACCCACTGTAGAGGAATGCCTTGCTCGGTGTTTAGCTGCACCCGCACTTCCATCATCACCACTTCCTAGATTACCTCACCCATATGGGAGCCCTAACCATGTACGTGCACCCCTAGGCTTCAAAGTTACCATGGGTAGATTGAGAGCCTCATCACCATTACCACCACCCGTGCCCACATCATTACCACTACCATCACCTCCACTACCACCTCTACCATCATCATAACTACTACCACTACTAGACTTATTGTTCATACCACCAGTCGACCGCAGGGAGGATATTCTTGAGGCCGAACTACCACCTCATAAGAGGTTATGTCTTACTACTCCCGCATCGAGATATGAGGTAGGGGAGAGTTCGACTGCTGTCCCTAGGCCTACTGGAGGTCGTAGGGTAGATTATGGGTTTGTCGGCACTCTGGATGCCAAAGCCAGACGACAGAGAGCCGAGACAGTCGGCTATGGGATCAGAGATACTTGGGTAGACCCAAGAGAGGCTACTAAGGAGATAGCACCGGTGACCCTTGAAGGGGTCAACACTAGGGTGACTGAGCTTACTGCAGTTCAGGAGCAGGACACCCAGGAGATTTATGTTGTGATTGAGGATACCCAGGATCGGCAGACTCAGATATATCAGACGGTTGAGGCATTGGTCGATGATAGGCAGTACCACTATGAGACTGCCCGACTCTTAGATCAGGGGGCTCTAGTCTCCCGAGAGGCTTAGGCACACTCTATGGGACTTAGTTTGGCTGTCCACTATGAGCTTCAGGGATACAGGACCTACATTTGGACACAGGATCACCGTATGGATGTGCAGGATTCGTTGATAGCAGCCCTGACTGCACAGGTTTCATCACTGCAGGGACATTTGGCGACGGCTCTAGGCGAGATTCGAGCACTTCAGGCTAGAGAGCAGGCTCGTGCAGATGCTCCCGAGGGCACCGGTAGTAGTTCCTAGGTTTATTTTCATGTTCATAGCTATCATTTGTAGCCGGCTAAGTATTATGGGTTTCATTCCCAGTTAGCACGGTAGTAGGACCTGTATTTTTTTTTATTTCTTGTATGGAACAAATCATGTATGTTTTCCAACTATATATGAGATGTTGTATTATGTTATGATCTTAATTCTGTGATGTGTTGTGATCCCAGTCACGTTATATAATCACTGTGTGATGTGATCTTGTTATATATTGTACCCATGTCATGTTGTGATGTTTATGAAAACTCACGTATTTTATTGTTGTGATCTAGAACAATATGCCACCAAAAAGAACCTCTGTTTCTACAAAAACTGCAAGGGCTGCTGCTGCCCCAATGACTGCTGCCGCTGTTGAGCAACTGGTCGCTGACAGACTTTCCGCGACACTTGCTAACCATGACACTCTTCGAAACGGAACGAATGGTCATGGCGATGGAAGCCACGATTCTGGCACTAGAACCAGAGGAGCTACGCGCACTCCGCGTGAGTGTACGTACAAAGATTTCCTGAACTGTCATCCACTTAACTTCAAGGGTTTCAAAGGGGTGGTTGTGTTATCCCAATGGTTTGAAAAGATGGAATCAGTGTTCCACATAAGCAATTGTGCTCCAGAGAACCAAGTTAAGTTCGCAACTTGCACTTTCATTGGGAATGCCCTTACTTGGTGGAACTCCCACAAGAAGGCGGTTACACAACATGTTGCTTATGCCATGGACTGGAAGGCATTAAAGAAGATGATGACAGTCAAATACTGTCCAAGGTGTGAGATTAAGAAGTTGGAGATTGAACTCTGGAACCTAAATGTAAAAGGTACTGATATCCCGAGCTACACCTTGCGATTCCAAGAGCTTGTATTAATGTGTGGACGTATGTTTCCCAAGGAATCAAATGAGGTTGAGAAGTATGTTAGTGGACTTCTTGATATGATCCAGGGAAATGTGATGTCATATCGACCCCAGACAATGGAAGAGGTAATCGAGTTTGCCAATGATCAGATGGACCAAAAACTCATCACTATTTCTAAAAGGCAAGCTGAGCAGAAGAGGAAGATAGAGTTTAATGCTGGGAACAATCAGGGGTACCAACAACAAAACAAGAGACAGAACACTAGGCGAGCTTACACTGCTGGGACTGGTGAGAAGAGGGAGTACACTGGGTCATTGCCCTTGTGTACAAAATGCAACTATCACCACAAAGGGCCATGTGCTCCCAGATGTAACAAATGTAAGAGGATCGGCCATTTGGCTCGTGACTGCAGGAGTTCCGGTCCAAACAATAATAATAACAATCGTGGGAACTCCGGAGCAACTCAAAATGCCGTTACTTGCTATGAGTGTGGTGTTCAGGGGCACATCAAGAGGGACTGCCCTAAGTTGAAGAATGGAAACCGTGGTAATCAACGTGGGAACGACAATGCACCAGCCAAGGTTTATGTGGTGGGCAATGCGGGAACAAACCCGGACTCTAACGTTGTTACGGGTACGTTCCTTCTAAACGACCGCTATGCTTCTATTCTATTTGATACTGGTGCCGATAGGAGTTTTGTATCCACTACATTTAGCTCCATAATTGATATCACACCCACTACACTAGACCATTATTATGATGTTGAACTAGCCGACGGGAAAATAATTGGGATAAACACTATCATTCGGGGTTGTACATTAAACCTCTTAAATCATCCCTTCAACATTAACTTAATGCCCGTAGAACTTGGTAGTTTCGACGTCATAGTTGGAATGGATTGGTTGGCAAAGTACCATGCTGTCATTGACTGTGCCGAAAAGATCGTTCGTATTCCCTGGGGAAATGAAACCTTAATTGTCCATGGTGACGGGAGCAACCAGGGAAACGGGACTCGTCTGAACATCATTTCATGCACTAAAACTCATAAATACTTGTTGAAAGGACACCATGTCTTTTTAGCCAATATTACAGCAAAGGAGACTGAAGACAGGTCGGGAGAGAAGCGACTTGAGGATGTACCAATCGTTCCGAGATTTTTCCCTGAGGTATATTCTTAAGATTGCCCCCGCCGGGTCTTCCACCGACTCACAAGCTGGAAATTCCAAATTGATTATGATTGCCTGGGCTGGCAACCCGTAACAACGACACCATATGATTGGCTCCCTCAAATGAAAGAATTATCGGAGCAACTACAAAGAACTGGCCGACAAGGCTTTATAAAAAACCCAGTTCCTCAGCCTTGGGGAGCTCCGGTCTTGTTTGTCAAAAAGAAGGACGATCATTCCGGATGTGCACGACTTACCGGAACTGAATAAATTGAACGGTGAATGAATCGTTATCCTATCCCAAGGATGATGATTTTTGATCAACTACAAGAATCCCTGTGTTTTAACTCGAAGATAGACTTACGGTCGGGTTATCATCAGCTTAAAGTGCGAGAAGAGGATATTCCAAAGACGGAATTTAGGACTCGGTATGGTCATTACGAATTCCAAGTGATGCCATTTGTTTGACAAATGCGCCTAGCGGTATTCATAGGGGGGAAAGGAAAGGTATGGTGATTTCGCCTCATGACCCGGGTGTGCAAACCATACTTGGATAAGTTTGTAATTGTCTTTATCGACGATATACTCATTTATTCAAAGAACAAGACAGTACATGAAGACACCTTAAAGAAAGCAATTCTAGAACTGCTTAATAGAAGAGAGTTCTATGCCTAAGTTTATTAAAAGAGAAATTTGGTTTCCTAAGGGTACAATTTCCATCGGTCACTGATTGACTGTTAAGGCATTCCAACTTGGATCCTCGCCAAGATCGAATCATTAAAGATTGGGCGTCTCCTAAAACACCAACAGAGATTCGTCAATTTTTAGGTCTTGCCGATTATTATCGGAGATTCATAGAAGGGTTTTCAAAGATTGCCAAGCCAATGACCAAGCTTACCCAGAAGAAAGTGGCCTTCGAATGGGGTGACAAGCAAGAAGCAGCCTTTCAGACGTTGAAAACTAAGTTGTGTAGCGCACCTATCTTAGCTCTCCCTCAAGGAGCAAACTATCATTGTTTATTGCGATGCGTCCACATAAATGGATTAGGTGCGGTATTGATGCAAAACAAAGGTGATGGCTTTTTGCATCACGTCAGTTGAAGATACTATGAGAACAAGTAGTATTATACTACTCATGATTTGGAACTTGGTCACAGGGTGTTTGCTCTAAAAAATTGAGGAGACAACACTTGTACGGAACCAATTGTGTACGCTGATTCACACAAGGATCATAAGATTCTTACAACACATACTATGACCAAAAGGAGTTGAATATGAGCAACGTCGTTGGTTAGAGGTGCTCAGATGAACCTTACGATTGTGACGATTTTTTATCACCTCCGGGGAAAGCAAATGTTATGGATGAAGCTTTGAGCAGGAAAGAGGCGAAGTATACCATTAAGAGTGCCCCTTAGTTTTAAGACTATTGGCTTGGATCTTCCCAAATAAATTTTGAATGCTCAGACCGAGGCACAAAAACCAAAAAATCTCAAAAACGAAGACGTAGGGGGTATGATCAGGAAGGATCTACCAAAGGAGAGGTTGGAACCCCATGCGGACGGGACCTTATGATTAAATGGTAGGAGTTGGTTGCCATGTTATGGAGATTTTAAGGACCAGTGATTTAGGCACGAGTCCCATAACTCAAAATACACCTGATCCACCAGTTCGGAACAAAAATGTATCAGAACATGAAAAAGCTATATTGGTGGCCCAATATGAAGGCCGACATCGCCACCTATGTTAGCAAATGTCTGACGTGTGCCAAGGTTAAAGCTGAACATCAAAGACCCATTAGAATTCTGGTACAGACCGCAAGATACCCAAGTGGAAGTGGGACAATACACATTGAATTTTTGACACCAAGCTTCCAAGTTACATGCAAGGGCAGTGACACTATTTATGGTATTGTAGACTGCTCACTAAATCTGTAAATATATTATCCCAAGGAGATAAACGACTCCATGGAGAATCTGAGCAGAGGTTTGTACATAAAGGAGGTAGTTGCAGGCAAGGGAATACCTGTCGTCAATCATCTTAGACCGTGACATAGGTTCGCATCACATTTTTGGAGATCACTTCAAAAGGCTTTGGGTACTAGTTTGGATATGAGCACTGCGTACCATCCAGAAACTGATGGACAAAGCGAGAGAACCATCCAAACCCTTGAGGATATGCTACGTGCTTGCGTGATCGACTTTGGAAAGGGTTGGATAAATCATTTGCCATTAGTCGAGTTTTCATACAACAACAGTTATCACGCTAGCATCAAGGCAGCACCATTCGAGGCACTTTATGGTCGAAAGTGTCGTTCACCTGTTTGTTGGGCCGAAGTTGGAGAAGCTCAACTCACCGGTCCAGATTTGATTCAAGAAACAACCGAGAAAATCGTTCAGATCAAGCAAAGGATTCAAGCCGCTCGTGACCGACAAAAGAGTTACGCCGACTTAAAGCGTAAGCCGATGGAATTCCAAGTTGGGGATAGAGTTATGCTCAATGTTTCACCTTGGAAAGGGGTCGTACGTTTTGGCAAACGAGGGAAGTTAAACCCTTGATATGTTGGACCTTTCAAGGTGTTGGAAAAGATTGGATCCGTTGCTTACAAGCTTGAACTCCCTCAAGAATTGAGTAGGGTTCACAATACATTCCATTATTCTGACGAACCATTAGCTGTTCCGTTGGAAGGACTAGCCTTCGTGCTTTGTATCAAACAATTTCAATAAATCCAATGTATTATATTTTAAACGACTCTTTTTGAGGTCGTTCTCATAATCTTTGTTGATAATTGATCTGTAATGGTAACGCTCCCAGGATACACATATTTCCGCGGTGACCCAATTTGGTGGTGTTTACATATTACCCTTGACATTGTAGCATCACATGATAAATACAAACACTCCCCTCTGTCCCATTATAGTGTCCATAATGGTATCTTTGATTGTCTCATATTAAGTGTCCAATACAATAAATGAAGGAATCTTGATAACTAAATTTCCAGTTTTGCCCTTTGAATATATGGCCCATTAAGTTTTTTTTACTTTTTGAGTTTTTAAAGTATATTTATTAGGGGTATAATTGTTATTTGATTAACTAATAGTTGTAACAAATTTATTGCACGTAACACTTTGTGCTTTTATGTTATGGACACTTAATGTGAGACGGAGGGAGTAATAAAATCTCATGTGATAAAGTAATATAACGTGATATTAGTTATGGTATTTCACATATAATTAATATCACATGTGATAAAGCAATATAATGTGACACTAACTGTGGTTATTTTTGGAATTTTTACATTTAAATCAATGTTATCATCACATTATGATATATACAATTAGTATGAATTAAAAGAGGTTAAAAAAACATATTTTGTGAGAAAATAGTGTTTTAGTTAATTTCACACAATTATGTTTGATATAATGTGTTATAATGGTAAAAAATGTTAATTTTAATGTCAATCATATAAAATCAGTTTAAAGTTTTACACAAATATTTATGCCCATATCAGACAATCATATTTGATGTTCAAACTTACGGATATGTTATATCACATGTGATACTTCAAGCGGGTTTGATTATAAAAATTAAATTCTTCGTTATTCATCATCAACTTCTATAAATTAACTATTTTGATTTGGAGGTTCAAAAATTATGTATGATAAATGGTTAGAAAGCTAAGGATATGTACTTTTAAATACCAAAAACGATGAATCAGTTAGAGTTCCACACAAATATTTATACCCGTTTTACGAAAGCATGTGAAGTGTTCTAACTTACAGATTAGTGTAATATCACAAGTGATATATCAAACAAAATACTGCACGAGAAAAAACAAAAAAAAAAAACAAAAAAAAAAGTTTGTCGAAAGTATATGAAAGTGCCCCTCTATTTAAAGATAATTAAATGCTCGTCACGATGGTGTAATTTATAAATCTTAACGTTTTATAGTTTTTGCGGTATGTGATTTTTAAAAATAAGGGTGAAAGTGTGTTTTAATTAAAAAACACAAAAGTAAGAAGGGGTGGTGGATGTTTTTTAAGGTTTAATCTTATCCATTAAATAAAGTTAAATCTTAGATTAGATCAAACTCAAATGGATGGTGGAGATTTGTCCCTTGGTATGTGAGGAGAAACTTGTATGCAAATGAACTTTTCTCTATATTGGTGTTAATAACTTTTACGTTGTATTTAGTTTTTCCTTTTTTTTCATTCTTGTTTACCGATAAACACTCACCACACATGTGTACTTGTTCCCCTGCAAGGAGGATTGAATCGACCGTTTTAATAAAAATATGTTAAAACTTGATTTACCTGTAATTCCCAGGTTTAAAAATTTTCATGTCCATCACCATAAAGACTTAACGCCTCTCATGTTGGGACTAGTCGTATTGGTCGGGTGTTCGACTGAAAGAAATGCAGAATAGTTTTGTAACCGTCGGGGGTGT
>BQNB010010956.1:0-42500 GCA_026074375.1 Tanacetum coccineum
TTTTTTTGATTATTTTTCTATTTTTTATGATTTTTTAAAGTTTTTAATAAAAATAAATGTTTAAAATGTATATAAGTAATAAATGTTGTGAAGCTATAACGAAAAAGACCCCAGGGCACGTTGGTTAGAGGTGTGTGGTGTGAGGCGCTTATAAGGGTTGAGGATGTTGAGGTAGGGGGTTCGAGCCTTGCTCACCCCCGATTTCCATCTTCCCTTTTTTTTGAAAACTTATAAAAGCAAAGTTGTAGACAAGCTAAAAATAAGCACTTTTACTAAAAGAAATTATTTTTGAAAAGCCCTAGATAAGCTAGAAAACTGGCTTAAAAGACAGAAAAACTCTTAAAGCTATTTTTTTACTTTTTGGCTTTTTGTCTAAGATTGACAACTTAAAAAGCTAACAATAAGCTAAAAGCTAGGAAAGCAAACTATAAGCAAACTATATTAAACCTAATAAGCTAGTTTAAACAAGAAAATAAGCAAAAAGAAAGGAAATAAGCAGATTAAGCACTTAAAATTAAACTGTAAACCAAACAGACCTTAAGCTACTTTAAGGCTTAAATTTAAACTTAGCAAATAAGGACTTAAGACAAAATGGCTTATAGAAGATTAAACCTTGACCTACTAGCTACTCAAAAATACTTTTGAAAAGAAATTTGGAAATCAATAGCTTAAAGAAAAAGGTGCTTGAAAACAGATAGAAAACTCAGCACTTGCTGAATTTTCTTTTTGATTTGAAAGGACAACAGCTACTTTTGAGCTTAAAATTAGATTATCAAATGAGCTTTTTAATGCAAACAAAATTGAAATAGATTAACTATAACCCTAGATCTACTTGTATTCCAAAAATTAAGACCTAAGAACTAAAATTACCTACTGAAAATTGATGTTGAAAATGGTTGTTTGCAATATTATCTGCTGATGCAATTGGTAAATAAAACACAAAACTACTAAGTGCAGGCTATGACACTACATTCAAAACAACATACTAAGTGCAATTTGGACAATGGGAGCAACTAGAAAGCAATTACACTGAAAATGCAGGCTAGACTAAAATTATACTAACAGATTTAAAATATAAACTAAAAATCTAATGAAAACTTGATTACACTTAACAAACTAACTAGGATTCAAACATATAAGCCTCAAATGATCATTAAATTCAGTTTTGAGAAACAAGAGAGTCACAAGCAGTACTAACTCTCAGTTAGTACTGCTGTGCCAAACACCCCTTTAAAATTACTCAAATCCATTTTACTTATGAAAAAGAGAATTAATGATCAAAACTTAACAACCAGATAATAGATAAGCTAAAAAAACAATTATAAGCTATTTTGAACAACAGATAAGCACTCAATAAGCAGATTAAGCAAGCAAAAATCAAAGACAGAATTAAGCTATAATAATGAGGACAGAAAAGTAAATGGACATAGAACCTGAAACCCAGCTAAACATGGATTATATGATCAAATAGAGCTTATGCAGACAGCTTATAGCTTATAGCTATAAGCCAAATCAATTTCCTAGTCTACCCTAACCCTTGACCTTCAAGGACTAATACCGGTCTTAATCATCCAGCAGCCATCCAATTCCAAGGGATGATAAGACTTATAATGAGCTTATAAATGAGCTTTTAGTAGCTTAAAGTCAAATAGAGCTTATGAGATAGTAAATAAAAGCTTTTGGAATTAAATGAGCATGATAAGTAACAACAGATTTTGCAAATTTAAGCTGAAATTACATTAACTAAAAACTGATTACAATACTTTGAATAAGTGATTACAATAAGCTGAAAAACTGAAATTGAAATTACATAAGCTAAAATTATTAAGCTACTAAAAGCTAAAAAAATAAAAAAATAAAAAAAATCCGATCCCTTGTGTGTGAGTGAGTGGCTCTATTTATAGCCTTGAGATGATGCTTCTAGGTCTTCTAGCCCGCTCCTTCTTCAAACTGATCTTGGCCCTTGAATCAATGCAATCATTGGATCTTAATTCTCATTCGTTGGATCAATTTTGGAGCACACGGATTGCCAGCGTGGCAATCCTTGTGTCAGAGGGTGGTGTGCTTCTTTTAGCTTGATTTTAGTGTAAAAATCAAATCATTATGTGTTTCTTTCACAATCATGCGTGCCATTCCTTTGTGGGATTCAACCAATGGGAAGGTTTGGTGACGTTTATCTTTGCCACATCATAGCTTAGTACTCGAATCTTTAGGCCACCTCATCAATTTAAATTAACCCTTTGATTTTGATGGGTAAATCGTTTGAGAACGACGATGAATAGTAATTTTCTATTCGCGCCTTTTTTTTAACTGAAGGTTTGACTAGGGCTTGTGGGCTTCGACTTAGGTTAGGGTTTGGGCCATGGGTTATTATAAAGGGTAAGGCTCGGTTATTGGGTTAATATTAGAAAGATAACGACCGTTATCTTTTATATATTAAAAAGATAACGGTGTTAGGGCTTTAAGGGTTATTTTTGAAATATGATTTAACTTTTGAGGGCTGTTTTAGGATTTTTGAAGATTTGTCTTGGTATGTTAACTTTGGTTGACCATGTGTTGCCATGTGTTGACCATGTTGACTTTAGAAGACCATTTGGCAGAAAACTTGAATCCTTTCCGTCTTTTTATGTGCTTTTCTATTCCCGTGTCCGTGTTTGTCCGGTTTCGGCCGTTTTCTTGTGATTTTTGCATTATCCGTACCTACACATCACAAAAGACAAAATAAGCAATATACAAGCATTTTATGCACAATTTCATCTTTTTAGGGCCATTTCTGATATATAAATGATATGTGATTTCTCACATATCAAAATTCCCCAAACTAAGTGATTCTCGTGTCCTCACGCAATATTATATGCTTTAAAACTAAATACCTCAAAAATTCCCCAAACTAATCCTTTAAAAAGTAGTAAAGTCTTTTATAGGGAGAGTTAAGAAGTCACAAGTTATAAAACACCCCGTTTTCCCATATTTTAAAGATTTTTCCATTTTTATGATTTTTTTTATAATTTACATTCTACAACTTACAATTTATTCTTGAGAGACATAATTTATTGCTTTCATTATTCTTTGATAACTTTTAGGATCACGGAACAAAAAGCACAAAAGTGTCCTATTGGATAAATTCATCGTCCCCGATTTTCACTTCTCCATGCCAAGTTTAAAAACAAGATCATTGTAATTTACAAGTTATGATGCTAACACTACTTATAAGAGCTAATTGTGTACTTACTTTTCCTCCCTTATTCCCTAGTTTTGTATCTCAAGATTTTATTTAAGTCATATACCCGAAGGCTCTTTAAGACTTTATTTCGATACTTATTAATTCCAAAAATAAAGCGTAACGGTAAAGACGCAATAATTAGTTCCTATCCCTTTTTAAAAGAAAACAATGCCATCAAGATTAAGTCTACATCGAGGCGACCAAAATTTGGCTTTTATTAGGTTACTTAAGCAAGGTACCATTCATGTCATATACCCTAACGCTCTTTAAGGAATGAATAAGGCTATAATTTCACTTATTAGATTTTACTTACCCCATATACCCTAAGGCTCTTTGAGAGATAAGCAAAATATTTATTATTGTTATACATATAGTATGCCAAATTAAGTATTCCTGATGTATACTCTCTCTTAATCACAAAGAAACTAAAGATAACTTCTATGAACTAATTATTAACCAAAAAATGCACAACTCTATTTATTAAACAATTATTATATAAGGTGAAACAAGCTAATGGGAGAAAAAGCCACAATTTAACACTTATAAGCCTTAAAGAAATCCAACTATTCTATGTTTAGCATCAAACTTATAATCTACTCTATCATTTCTTGTTCTTCACAATTTAAAATTCCTAATAAAGAAATTAGTGAACACTTAGCCTAATAAATTGATATTTGCATATTTAAAATCAATTATGGGAACTTGCAAAGTCTTGACTTTTATAAGCTAGACTCGCGTTTTATAGCTCCTTGTATAAAAGATTAGCAAATTTCAACTTATATACGTTAAGGAGAAAAGCTAAGATATAAAATCGATCAGGTCAAAATTTACTTTTGTTCTCACTAACGGAAAGCCTACATTCGTGTCTAAACACTTATATTTTTTTGTGGGGCAAATTAAACTTAAAAATTTAAAATTTTTACGGGAAAAAAATTTAAAATTTGTTGGCGTAAATAACGGGGGTACGAGAGAACAACGGGAAAAATTAAGGTAAGATCATATCGAAATATACGGAGGAGGGGGCCCCATACTAAAGAGGCGGGGGGAGAGAACAAGGGGGGGGTTGATCGAGCGAATGTTTCCTAGTCTAAGCTTTAAAACACCCATAACTAGTTTTCAAAAAGTTGAATGCATAAATCTTAAGCCGTTTATTAAGTGTGCTAAAAGATAAATGTTAGTCGATAATAATCTTTAGGATATCGGATTTCCCCAAACTAATGGCAAGCAAAGGCTAGGAAGCTCGAGTGGACCGGGAGAAAACACCGAAAACGAGAGTCTTCAGAAAATTTTGGGTCAATCCTGCAAACAATCACAAGTACAAATAACAACAATCGGAAGAGTACAAGCCTCCTCACATCACAATAGAAATAAGAAAGAAGATAGAAAATGGATAAGCATGGGGTGCCTCCAACAAAGCGCTTTGTTTTTGGTAACCGAGTCACATAGCTTGACTCGATCCCCGAATGTATTCGTCCTTGGAGAAAGTGTGGAAGAAAAAATCTCAATCAGGCTTTCATTAATGTTTGGATAAACATTTAAGCACATGAAAGTTCCATCCCGATGAGATGCCACCAGCTCTAAGTGGAGATGCCGGGGTCAAAAATGGTGTCTTCACTCCCGAAGGAGTAAAGAAAAGGAGAATCCACAGGGTAGGTGAGATACGGAAGAAAAGTCTGAATGACAAATGTGAAGGAATCGTCAACTTCAACATTAATCTCACCTCCCCCTGGATCAAAACATTCATCTTCACTAAACTCATCAACATTATTTATTACTGGCACATCGGGTTCCATGTCGAAGGTTAAACGTTCATATTCGGGAATGGGATCATCGTTAAGCAAGTTGTCAATAATATCCTCTTCCAAGTCAAAATTACTTTCAATACCTGGTGGTATCGAATCATCCGGTCCGGAAAATATATCGATCTCTTCCCTATTGGAGTCACTATCCTCAACGAGAGTATTAGATGTAGGAAGAGACTCGATGATTGTATGAGAATTTTCTGGTGACCGGGAAGATAAATTACCGCATAGCAACGACATTCGATTGATATAATCCTCGTACTCTCTAACAATTCTTGGAGGAATTGTGATAAGTTCACCGGTGAACTCATGGTGAAGAGGATCACTCTTGGGAGAAAAAGTATCATGTTGTGGTTCATGATTGAAAAACACTTCGGGAGAAAGATTATGGGTGGTATCATCACTAAGCAAACTCTCAAGATAGATTACGTCTCCTTCTGAGTCATTATAACCTTCCTTAATATACGTAGGAACTTCGATAGCTAGAAAAGCATCGATCTCATCATTGTCGCCTCCTGGGTCGAAACACTCAGCCTCATCAATTAGAGCATCGTACAAAATTCTTTTCTAATCATTCGTTTTACATTCCAAATCAAATAAATCATCATTCTCTTTGAAAGGTTGTTCATCGATGAATCCTTCGAGAATGGAAGCAATGCTTTTCATAGGAGTAGACGGATCATGGTGAAGTAGAAACTCAATGTCTTCTCTTGGAGTGAGACACTTATCTTTATTAGAATCAGAAAGAGGTGTAACTAGGAAAGTCGACTTATCAAAGTTGGAATCATAAGAATCCTTGCACTCGATGTCCTCTAACATTTCATCAAAAAGAGGGTTTACGTCACTAGAGACATATTCGTCGTTAAACTTCGAAAAGAGGGTTAGAAAAAATCACGGAATCATCACATGGACCGTTGATGGATAAGAAATCATCATACAAAGGTAAAACGTTCTTACTATCACTCCTGGATGTATCCTTAAATTCTCTTGGGGGATTTCAAAAGCTTCTTGCCCATGCACACACCGTCGAATGATTTGATCCTCACAAGTACGAAAAAGATAGGGATCATCCCAGAAGAAGAATAATGTTTAATTCCTGGAAAAACTTCCTCTTTTTGTTGAGTAGGGACATCATTTGATGATTAAAATTTCCCCGCATGGTAGTTTGCATAGTCTGCAAACCATGGGGTATTTTCACTAGAAATAACTCCAAGAGTTTCTAAAGGAAAATGTTTATTTATGTCTTTGTTTTCTAACACATCCTTATGATGATTCTCAAGTCTAGATACATGATCCGCCGTAAGGTTCTCACTTTCTTTTTTATCACGGATGGCGATATCAAATTCTTGTAGGAGAAGAACCCACCAGAGCAACATCGGTCTTAGCGTCTTGTTTGTTTATAAGATACTTTAAAGCCGAGTGATCCATATACACTATGCTTTTGGATAAGACAAGATATGGCTGAAACTTTTCAAAAAGCATTACACAAATGGCAACTTTTCCTTTACGTGGTAGTGTGAAATGTGAATTTGAGCTTCTGTCATTGGTCTTGCTTGCATAATGTATTGGGTGATGTAAGTTCCGTTATCTTCGTTGTCCTAAAAAACCTCACAAATCGCGAATTCACTTGCTTACATCATTGAGTTCGAAAGGTAAAGTTCCAATCCGGGTCAACTTTTATTAGGAGCTTCGGCAAGCTTACGGAAAACCAAATGGTGTTCCCTTCTTAAGAGTGGTGAGTCAATTGGTTTAGCAATCTTAGAAAAGGTCTTGGATAAATCGGGGTTAAAATCCTGCATGCCTAAGAAACGCCTAACACCTTTAACGGTATTCGTGGTGAGGTAGCTGCGATACATGACTTTAGCACGATTCGACCTTAATTCCCGACTTTGAAATTTTTATGCCCCTAACACTATTCATTTGTCTACACATAAAGTTGGCACTTCTACCCAATTAAGAACTAACTTGTGGTCTTCACACCGTTTTGCATCTTTCTAATTTGGAGATGGCATCTACGAATAAACTATACCCAATACCGAGAAATATCCATAAACACTTCCATGATCTTTTCGATCATATCATGGAATATGGCCATCATACACCGTTGAAAAGTACCGGGAGCGTTACACAAGCCAAATGGCATGCGACAGTACGCGAAAGTTCCATACGGGCATGTGAAAGTAGTTTTCTCCTGGTCCTGGAGATCTATTGGTATTTGGAAATACCCTGAAAATCCATCTAAAAAACAATAAAACTCATTCCCGGCTAATCTTTCTAACATCTGATCCATAAACGACAATGGAAAATGATCTTTTCGAGTTGCTTCATTTAATTTCCTATAGTCTATACAAACTCTCCAACCGGTAACTAAACGTGTCAGAATTAATTCATTATCTTCATTAGCAACAACGGTTATTCCTCCTTTCTTGGGAACACAATGCACTGGACTAACCTATGGGCTGTCGGAGATCGGGTAAATCATTCTGGCATCAAGAAGTTTTAGGACCTCCTTTTTTATTACCTCATGAATTTTTGGGTTAACCCGTCTTTGCTTTGAACTGTAGGTTTATAAACATCCTCCATCAAGATTTTGTGTGTACAAACGCGGGTCGATACCTTGTATCTAGTGATTTTCACGCAATGCTCGTTTATGAGATTTGACCCTGTAAGAGAGCTTAATTTTTTCTCATTTTTTAAACCTTTTGCAATAATTACTGGTAACTTGTCGTTTTCTTCCAAGAAAGCATATTCTAAGTGAGACGGGAAAATCTTTTTAACTCTAATTTCGGAGGCTCTTCAATTGAAGATTTTGCCTCGGTCACTTCACTTTGTTTAAGGTCCATCGGCAGGAATTAAACGGGTCATTATCTTAACAATTTTTTTGATCAAACAAATATCTTCCTCCCAGATTGCAATCGGGCATGATCATTTCTGGTGAGAATTGAATCATCCTTAAATAAGCTTCGATTCTTCCAAAATGAATTGAGAAGTAAACGGCTCTGACGTGGGGTTGGTGGGATTGCCACCCGAAGAGTTTAGGACAATCCTTTTAACAATTCTGGAGCATTACTCCTCACAAACTGAATCAATGATGTCAATTCGGTTTGTCCGACTTGTCATTGTTAGAGGGGAGTATTGTGGTTTGATCTAGATTAAAAGTGACGGCTTCGTTATCAACCCGAAGGGTTATTTCTTTCCATAAACATTAATTAAGCACGACGGTCCTCAAAAGGATCTCCCAAGTATGAGAGGACTCGAGGATAGGCTTCGAAATCGACAATTACAAAGTCGGTAGGGAAAAATGAAAATTTCCATCGTTGACAAAAACGTCTTCGGCGAAGTCCTTTAGGATAAGTAATTGATCGGTTCTGCTATAACTCGACAAGTCTATCCAGAGTTGGTTGTAGTTCCGCAGGGAAAGCTTTTTCCAATAGAAAGAGGCTAAGAGTTATTGATCGACGCCAAGATCGTCCAAGGGGGGTCTACATCCATTCCGAGAAAGAACTTACTGTATAAGAAAACTTGCCGGGATCTCCAAGCTTTTCGAGAGCTTTTTGGAGGAGCATCGCCGTGAAATTCTCTGTTCAAGGTTTTGTATCTTAGCTTCACTCACAGCAATTTTTCCTTATTCAATGAGCAAACTCTTAATCGTAGGAGCCAATATCTTGGCATCAAAAGTAAACTTCGCGAAACTAATATAAAAGCGCAAATCTTGAAAGATTTTGGAGATTTTCCATTTCATACGAGCTTTTGTCACGAGACTTTTGATCATCATGGTCGTGGAAGGATATGGAATATCTGGTTAGGTAAAACTCGTCGGATATCGGATTCCGGAATGAGAGTGGTTTTAGGCAAAGTCTTT
Organism: Tanacetum coccineum; assembly: GCA_026074375.1. Lineage (NCBI taxonomy): Eukaryota > Viridiplantae > Streptophyta > Magnoliopsida > Asterales > Asteraceae > Tanacetum > Tanacetum coccineum. The sequence continues at coordinate 8,888 of BQNB010010956.1, forward strand.
GGAACATCGGGTTCCGGAATAGAAATAAGGATAACCGTGACGGAGGTGGGATTTGAGCGATACTTCCTTGGAAATTTGTTTGCTCTTTATACTCGTTGGTCTCCTCGTTTTCAGTGAGAAGGAGAATCTTTTGAATTTTTGAAACCCTAATTGAATGGTTCAAACAATATTTCATATTTTTATTTAGTTATTATATATTAGTAGGGAATCGAGGGTCCCTCGTAAGCAAACCACCACATCGAGGAGTAGTGATTCGCTTTTCATCTCAACGCTTTGGGTTTGGAAAATGGGTATTATCGGAAAGAGTACCCGAAGTTGAGGCTTGGTTTTGAAACAATCCACAAATCATGTTTTGCAAATTATTTTGAAAAGTGGTTTGTTGATTCATCATGACGGCTTGTTGAGATTTTATCGTGTTTTGAATTTCATTCTTAAGGTCTCCTTTCAACGAGTTGATTTGATTTTGCATGTTCCTCAACATCTGATCGTTATTCCTCTTGTAATTTGAAAAATCATTTGAAATCTCTTGTTGAACTTGATTATTAGGCACTTGAAAATGTTGGTTTTGAAATCCTTGGTTTTGAAAATTTGGAGCATGATTATTTTGATTTTGAAAACATTGATTTCCATGAAAATTATTTCCCCGATAATTATTCCCTTGAACTTGATTCTGATTAAATATTGTGGACCATTGTTTTGACCAGAGCAAAAACCTTGTGGGGCTATTTGATTACTACCACGGTTGGAGGATTAACTTGTTTGTAAGTACCGTATGGTCGCACAAAACACTAGCTTGATTGTTATCGAGTAGCCGGACAATTATAAAAGACATGGGCAACCCCCACAAGTAACGGATGTTTCATCATCCGCTTTAACCGTGAAGCGGGACCCTTCTAGCATCTGGGAGTGACAACTTTTTTAGAAACAATCTCGACTAAGGTCGAAAGTTGATCTGCAAGCTTATCAATTCTCTCATCCGTTTTACTAGAAGTAGCATTCATCCTAGAAGCATTTGATCTATTTCGTGAATAACGAACTTTTGATTTATTCTCAATTATGTTTAAAGCCTCTCTAGTCGTCTTACTCAAAAGATTTCCACCCGCCGCGGCATTTAAGGAGTCTTGTTCATTCTCGTTTAAACCGTTATAAAAGGTATCAACTTGAGTTAACTCCGTAAATCCGTGATGGGGACAAGCTCTAAGCAACTCCTTAAATCGTTCCCACGCTTCACTAAAAGTCTCCTCAAATTTTTGTGTAAATCGAGAAATTTCATTCTTTAAGTGAGTGGTTTTCGTATGAGGGAAAAATTGATTCACAAATTTGGTCACGAGATCCTCCCAAGTCAAGATCGAATTCGGAGGTTCTTTCTCGTACCAAGTTTTAGCGGGCCCCTCGAGCGAATATGGAAACATCATAAGCTTAATCACATCGTTAGGAAAATTCCTAAATCGTAAAGTCGAGGTAATCCTTTTGAAACTATTAATATGAGCATGAGGATTCTCACTCTCACGACCGTAAAATGGATTCGCTTGAACCAATTGAAGCAAATTCGTCTTAATCTCAAAATGATCCGCATTAATTTCCGGTAAAACAATAGCTTCTTCGTACCCTTCCGTGGGAGCTCGGAGTAGCTCTTCCATTGTATGTTCCGCCATTGGTATAAGGATAGTACGAAGCTCGGGTTCGACTATGTTTGGAGCACGTCCTTTATTTCGACGTCTCGGAATGGTGACGTTTGAATTATTTAAAAAATAAGAATTTCTAGTGCGCATGCACTAAACAAACAAATGAAATGACAAAAGAAATGAGAAAATGAAATATTTTTGATCACCGAATAATCAACAAACTTAGGGTAACTCTCTTAAGTAAAATAAATTTTACAAAAGAGATGCGCCTTTTTCGTAAGTGACACAAACGGTAAAAAAATTTGAATCTTTGGTTCGGGAACTTATTAATGGATAATACCTCAATTGAAGGTATTATTTGTTGGTGTTCTTTTACCAACTTTGTAAAGTTTAATATTCACAAATTAACGAGAAAAATTGAAAAGTTCGGAAGAGCAAATATTTTTGTATTTTTGTTTTTAAACTTTTACTTATACTAAAAAGAAAAGAAAAATATTTTTTACTTTATATATATATTGATTTTTTTAAAAGCGTAACTTTCGAAGACGAAAGGTTCTCCAAATCACGATCAACAAATTACAAACGAAGGAATCTTAATCACAAATCCCCGGCAGCGGCGCCAAAAACTTGATTGCGTAAAGTTTTATTTACGTATAATAATATAAGTATAGAAATTACCAAACTACCCTTGAGGACAAAGGAAGGAAGGAAAATTCTCACAATTATATATAATAATACGTATATTTACCGGTAAGTGATTCCCGGGTCGTATTCCTCGAAGATTTATGAAATTGAGACCACGTTTGTTGTTTGGACAAATACTTGAATTGGTTCAAAGATGATTTGTTTTCTAAAATCCTAAAAATGAGAAAATTAAAGGACAATTAAACCTAACTTTAATAACGGGAAATTAAATTTTAACTCAAAACGCAAAACGGGAACCCTAAACGGTGCTTAAAAACCCTAATTTTCCAAAATTAAACCTAAAATGTTTTTTTCACTTTTAATATATTCTAATTGACTAAAAAGTAAGTTTAAATAAAACTAGAACAAAAACGGAGTTGAATTGAGCTTAAAAACACGAAAAACGTGAACGGAAACGAATCCCGTTCTTTAAAAATTGAAATTTTGCAATTTTAACCCTACGGAAGCAAAACTAATTTTTCTAGAAACTATATGATAAAAGAAAATTTTCTAAAAAAATTATATTTTTTTGATTATTTTTCTATTTTTTTATGATTTTTTAAAGTTTTTAATAAAAATAAATGTTTAAAAATACTAAACTAAATATAAAAATCCTGGAAAAATTATAGAAAATAGCTGAACTAATAGAACCTAGAAAAAATACCTTTGTTACACACTTATAATCGAATAAGCTAACAGAAATAAGCCTTAAACATTTTAATAACCAAAAAGATAAAACGTATACAAATATAAATTTTGTAAAGCTAACACGAACAAGACCCCAGAGCAAGTTGGTGAGTGAGTGTGTGGTGTTGTGTTCGATAAAGGTTGAGGATGGTTTGAGACTGGGGGTTCGAGCCTTACTACCCCCAATTTCCATCTTCCCTTTTTTTTTGAAAACTTATAAAACAAAGTTGTAAATAAGCTAAAAATAAGCACATTTACTTAAAGAAATTATTCTTGAAAAGCCCTAGATAAGATGTAAAACAGCTGAAAACATGACAAACACTACTTAACTTTATTTTTGGTTTTTTAGTAGACTTTATAAGCTACAAATTCTAAGATAAGCTACAAACAGACCAAATAAGCTACAAGCAGTTCTCAATAAGTATTTTGAACTTCATTTAAGCTAAAAAAAATCTAATTGAAAAAGCTGTTTATGCAAAATACTCTATTTTTGGTTTTTATGAAAAGATAGGAACTAAAATGCAGGCTATAAAACAGATAACTAAATAAGAGCTTTAAAAAAAATAAGCCTTAACCTATCTACTTTAGCCTATAATCTACTTGTGTACAAAATTCTAAAAGCTAAAAACATTTTTTACCTATTGAAAATTAAGCTAGAAAAAGGCTGTTTGCAATATAAAATTGTTGATGCAGTTGGCAAATAAAACACAAAACTACTAAGTGCAGGCTATGACACTATATTCAAAACAACATACTAAGTGCAATTTGGACAATGGGAGCAACTAGAAAGCAATTACACTGAAAATGCAGGTCTAGAAACTAAAATAATAACTGATAAATTATAAAATATAAACTAAAAATCTAATGAAAACTTGATACACTTATACAACAACTAGATTCCCAAACATATAAAGCCCAATGATCATTAAAATTCAGTTTGAGAAACAAAGAGTCACAGCAGTACAAACTCTCAATTTTTAGTACTGCTTATGCCAAACACCCCTTTAAAATTACTCAAATCCATTTTACTCCATGAAAAAGAGAATTAATGATCAAAACTTAACAACCAGATAATAGATAAGCTAAAAAAACAATTATAAGCTATTTTGAACAACAGATAAGCACTCAATAAGCAGATTAAGCAAGCAAAAATCAAAGACAGAATTAAGCTATAAAAATGAGGACAGAAAAGTAAATGGACATAGAACCTGAAATCCCAGCTAAACAGGGATTATATGAATAAATAGAGCTTATGCAGACATCTTATAGCTTATAGCTATAAGCCAAATCAATTTCCTAGTCTACCCTAACCCTTGACCTTCAAGGACTAATACCAGTCTTAATCATCCAACAACCATCCAATTCCAAGGGATGATAAGACTTATAATGAGCTTATTAATGAGTTTTTAGTAGCTTAAAGTCAAATAGAGCTTATGAGATAGTAAATAAAAGCTTTTGGAATTAAATGAGCATGATAAGTAACAACAGATTTTGCAAATTTAAGCTGAAGTTACATTAACTGAAAACTGATTACAATACTTTGAATAAGAGATTACAATAAGCTGAAAAACTGAAATTGAAATTACATAAGCTAAAATTATATAAGCTACTAAAAGCTAAAAAAAATCTGATCCCTTGTGTGTGAGTGAGTGGCTCTATTTATAGCCTTGAGATGATGCTTCTAGGTCTTCTAGCCCGCTCCTTCTTCAAACTGATCTTGGCCCTTGAATCAATGAAATCATTGGATCTTAATTCTCATTCGTTGGATCAATGTTGGAGCACACGGATTGCCAGCGTGGCAATCCTTGTGTCAGAGGGTGGTGTGCTTCTTTTAGCTTGATTTTAGTGTAAAAATAAAATCATTATGTATTTCTTTCATAATCTTGCGTGTCATTCCTTTGTGGGATTCAACCAATGGGAAGGTTTGGTGAGGTTTATCTTTGCCACATCATAGCTTAGTACTCGAATCTTTAGGCCACCTCATCAATTTGAATTAACCCTTTGATTTTGATGGGTAAATCGTTTAAGAACGACGATGAATAGTAATTTTCTATTCGCGCCCTTTTTTTAACTGAAGGTTTGACTGGGGCTTGTGGGCTTTGACTTAGGTTAGGGTTTGGGCCATGGGTTATTATAAAGGGTAAGGCTCGGTTATTGGGTTAATATTAGAAAGATAACGACCGTTATCTTTTATATATTAAAAAGATAACGGTGTTAGGGCTTTAAGGATTATTTTTGAAATATGATTTAACTTTTGAGGACTGTTTTAGGATTTTTGAAGATTTGTCTTGGTATGTTGACTTTGGTTGACCCTGTGTTGACCATGTTGACTTTAGAAGACCATTTGGTAGAAAACTTGAATCATTTCTGTCTTTTTGTGTGCTTTTTCATTCCCGTGTCCGTGTTTGTCCGGTTTCGGCCGTTTTCTTGTGATTTTTGCATTATCCGTTCCTACACTTCACAAAAGACAAAACAAGCAATATACAAGCATTTTATGCACAATTTCATCTTTTTAGGGCCATTTTTGATATATAAATGATATGTGATTTCTCACATATCAGCCACCTTGTTAAACCACCTTCTAAAGAAAAGTTGTTAAACCGCCTTCTAAAGAAAAGTTGTTAAACCGCCTCCTAAAGAAAAAAAAACTGTTAAACCGCCTAGTGAAGAAATTGTTAAACCGCCTCCCAAAGCACCAAACTCAAAATTTTCAAAACACAAAAAGACTCACTTTTGATCGTTTTTACCCAAAATTTCTTGTACTTCTTACCTATCTAAGACTAGTAGAATCATAAAAACACAAACTTTATGGTTTTTAACACAAAAAGTTGAAAATCAAGATTCTTAGACCAAAAAGCTTTTCGAACCAAAAAGAACATAAAAGATCAAGATTTTGATGTTATTCCAAGGATCTACTTGTACTTCTAGCCTCTACTAAGGTAAATAAACAAGAAAGTTGCAAGCTTTATGGTGTTTGAACACACAAAAGTGAATCCCACTTTTGTATATGATTCAAACCAAAGAGAAACAAAAAAACAAGACCAATGATCACTAATCACCCCATGGCTCTTGATACCACATGTTACATGATATCATTTCATCTCCATAAAACATAAAATAAAAGAAGGATCTTAGAGAGAGAAAGAACTAAAGAGAGAAAGTAAAAGAAAGAAAAATAGTTGATTACTAAAAGAGAAAATGAGAACCAACTCACTTCACCATGTGTGGTGAAGGGTACTTATACAAGGTGTAGGCCGTCCATGGGCTTTGGTGGGTTCCATGGGCCGGGCTTGATAACTAGTGGGCTTTAGGCCCAAAACCTAGACAATATTAGCTTAAATGAATTCCCATAAACTACGTTTCCTAATACAAGGACTTTTGTCCTACCCACACAATATTTGGTTTTAACGATAAAGTTTCCCAAAAGGATGTAAACGCCATTGCGCCTGATGCAATATCTCAACACGACAGGCCACTTCTTGCACACCTTGTGCCCCCCCCACCACTCCCCAAAAGCGCAACCCCCGCCAAACCCACACACCCATTCATCCCGACCACCACCGATACCCCCCACCTCTCAACTGACACAACCAGCCCAAATCCACCCAAACCCTCACCCCCCCCCCCCCCCACGTCTCACCCCACCCAACCCCACCAAACACTACCCCTCCCCGCTCCCTCATTAACCAGACACAACTATCACAACAACGTAACCAACACCAACATCTCCTACACGACACACTAAACTCCACGCCACACCCCCCAACATCCCCCTACACCAAACCCCCAGACATTCAACACCCCCTCCCCTCCCGCCATCCCACCCTAAAGCCCCCCCGCTCCCCTACTCCAAAAACTACTCGCTCGACGCGCTACTCAATAACCCAACCACAACCACACACACACACGAAACACACCACACACCACACACACCACACACACACACACACACCAACACACCCCAACCAAACACCTTCCCCTATATCCTAAACACCTCCAAATACACTCAATCCCTCACACCCCAACGCAACAACCCGATCTTCCCACCACACCCTCCCCACCTTCCCACTCCCCTCAATCCTCGCTTCACACTCCAAACTGATCCCTCCAGCTATCCAAAAAAAAAAATCCACCACAGCAAGACCGATTAATATACACTACGACACAAGATAACGGCTATTACTAATAGCTCATAAACCCAATCTATAACACCCCTAAATTCCACACTAACGCAGCGGAAAACACTTTGGAGTGCTACATCATAAAACCTTACACACAAAGCCACAATGAAATACCTAATAAGAGACGAATAAAAAATACAACCTAATCACATAACGCGAACCCCACTCCCCTAATCCCCCCCGGTAACCCGCTCGACCACTCATAACTAAAATTCCTCCCCCACCCACATCCGACCCACCCTACACGTCATAGTCCAAAACGCCCAAAACACCCACCAAACCACTCATCATACCCAATATTCATCACGTTCACTACATAACCCATACTCCACTCCCCCTCCAACCTCAGACCTCACGTACCCACCAACCGAAAGCAATCACACAGCACGCCAACACAACCCTGCTCACCCCACCTTCATCCCCCCCCTTTACCCACCAACCATAACTCAGTCCACTCACTACTAAAAATTCCCCACCTCCCCAAAATCCCCGACCCCCTTTCTAGCTCCATCTACGCAACACCAACCAACCCCCCGCTCTCCTCCATCGATCAATGCACGAAGCAACTATTTCTCACTCACCGCCTGTTAACCGCCCAAAACTCCCTCCCCTCCCTCCACCCACCCCTACCTATGAAACCTGTTCCAGTCGCCTTATCCTCGTCATCCATATCCAATTCACCCCCTGTTGTCTATCACTGATAACCCCCCCTATACTCTCAGACTATCCCCCATCTCCGCACCCCATCATACCCCGCCATCTCACGAGATTCACCTCTAACATACGCCCCCCTCCCCGACTATTCTCACCCACTGCACACCCCGCCTCCGCGCGTTAATAACTAATTAACATACTCCCAAAACAAACGCCCCACTCCATTCCCAAATAAACCAAACCCCCCCCTCTCATCACCTACACCCCCCCCCCCCATCCAAACCCCATCCCCCACATGCAGCCAAATAATAAATCGACCAATATAATATCGTCCCCTTCATCTCCCACCTCGCCTCCTATTTCCTCCCTCCCCCCCCTTCCCCCCCCCCTCTCCCCCCCATACCATTTACAGTTCCTGTGGTTGTCCCTCCTTCCATTTTCTCCCCCCCACCCCCCCCACTCCTCCTCCTACCTTATCCCACCCTACCCCCCTACCAACAGCATCCACTCTCAAAATTCACAAGGATCAAAGGCTGCAACACAGCATTCCATCCCCCTCGGAGCTTTGGGAAGGCCAAAGGCAAAGACCACACAGTAAACAGTGGTGCCCCCACCAAAGACCCAACCTCTTCAAACACTGTTTCAACAACATCCTAATCTCGCCCTCTCCCCCCTCATACCCTCCCTTTACCCACCCACATTACCAATATTTAAAGCCCATCAATACACTCCCCTGACCGCAAAGAACATACCGAAACCCCATCTAAGACACCACCTCACCCCTATTTTATCCCCTCTAACCCCACCCCACAATTTTTGCCAATAGAATAATTTGCCAATACCCCCCAACCTAACTACACCCCCCCCATCCTGATTTATCCCACCCCCCAAACCCACCACATGCGGGGGTGGGTCCCTGGCCAAACTATGCCATTCAGCCCACAAGATGACTACCTTTCATACCCACCCCATACACATTCACCCCCCCTCCTCTTAGCGTCTCCCCCTCGCAACCCTTTTATACGACCCGCCCCCCCAAAAAACCCCCAACCAACCCCATCCCCCCAGCTCTTTTTCCGGTTCGTATATAAAAAACCCGCCCACCTTGCCAAACCCCAACCTACCCCCTCTTCCGCAAACGACCCAATACCCCAATCTCCCCCCTAATAGCCCAGTACTTCAGACCCTCCACTTCCGCTGCCGCTTGTAAAAATCCCCCCGCTACCAAAAACGTCCAGGTGAACCCCCCCCATCCCCCCCCCACCCACACACCCCCCATTTACCCCCCTACCAAAAACCAACCGACCCCCCCGCCCCCCCCCCAATCCTCCACCCCCCCTCAAAACCCGCCCCACCAATTCCAACCCCGAACTAAGGGCTTCCCACATACGCCCCACCCCCCCCCGAAACCCCTCCGCCCGCAACCACTGCTCCCCGCCAACCCCCACCCCCGCAATCCACCACCACTTACTCACCTGCACGCCCCTCTCCCCCCCGTCACAAATTCCTCCCCTCCCCCACCCGACCCTTCTCATCCGGGGGGGGGCCATATACCCCCCCCCTTACTCAATCCCAACTCCCCCCGCCATCTAGGAATTACCCATCCCCCAACAAACCCCGCCCCAACCACAAACCCATAACCTCCCCACACCTCTAAACCAGACCCCTCATGACACCACCACCCCCCCCCAAAGCAAACACCCATATTACCAACCCCCCCTATACAACCCACCGCCTCGTCCAGAAAGACAAAGAAATATAAGTTTAGGGACTGAAATTGTAAATCCCTAAACTTGTATTTTAAAAGAGAAAAGAGAAAAATGAAGACAAGGGCTGATTGTGCAAAATACTCAAAGTAACAAGTAGGGGGGCAAAACTGCCAAGTCCCCATACTTGTATATCACAAGGACTTGTGATGCAAAGAGTTATATAACTCTTGGGGACTTGTTTTGCCAAGTCCCCAAAAGTTATATAACCACAAGGACCTACGGTGAAAGGAAACATATAACCTTTAAGGACCAATTTTGCCAATCTCTCAAACCCTCATCCCTGTCACTCTTTTTTTTATAACAACCTCTTTTCCCGCCCAAAATTCCCCCCAACAAAATCACGGGTTCTCCACCCTCCTTTTACCCTGAAAACCCAATTCCCCCATGGATATTCATTTTCCCCCTCCTCCACCACCTTTCCCAGTTACAAATGTGCCATGTTGGCAATCTCACAACCCCCTAAGCTCATTTCGACGACCAAGATTACTTTTTGAAGATTGAAGGGCCAAGATTAGAGGCTGTGAACCCCTCACACAACAAACACATCCCTTTTTGTGTGTCTACAAACAAGCACAACAGAAGAGAGAAGAAAAGAAGACCTAGTTGTATATTTTTGGCTATAAAAGCCTTGTAAGCCCATTGTGGCAAATATAGTTAGTTTTAAGTAGTTTTCAGTGAGTTTTTAAAGTAGTTTAAAGTAATTTTAAGTTAATTTTCTTTTATGCACTTGTAATTCTTAGTTTTAATGAAAAATTAAGCTATTTTTACTCAATAAGCTCTCAATAAGCTCATTAGAGCTTATTCTTGTTAATAAGATCTAAGTCAGTTTAAAACTTGTTATAAGCTCTTAAATACTGTTTTCATTTGAATTTAGTTCATAAATGTTCATTTGAGTTCATGTTGGAAGCTATTTGGAGTAATAAGCCACAAAGAGCTTATTGAGCTTTTTAGCTCAGGGAATAGAGGCAAGGGCCACTTAGGTGTATGATTTTTAAGCCACTCACTCTACAAGAGTGGCTTGGGTTCTGAGACAACAAATTTCTCAGGTTTAATCTCTTAAGTTTCATTTTAGCTTAATTCTAGCTTTTACATTTGCTTATTTCTATTCCAATTTTGTTAAATCCGTTTCAAACATGTTTGTTTAGGTTTAATATCTAGCTGTTTTCAGTTTTCATTGGGTTAAATTTGTGTAAGCTTAGTTTCTCTTTTAAAACTCAAATATTAGTGTATTAAGCTAGTAGAGAAACTAGCTTAATCTCATTAATAAGCTGTTACTTTTAGTGTTTAAATAGTTTAACTAGGTCATTTTAAGTAGAAGTGGATAAAAGGTTTTAAAAGTTTTAGCTTTAAAATAGATTTTAAAGTCCATTTAGTTTTGACAGTTTTCATTAAAGGGGTGTTTGGGATAACTTATAAAACGGGTCAAAATGGTTTTGGCATGGGTTGGGTTCATTTAGTTAGATTTAGCATAGGTTGTTAGAGTTATTTAAGCTGTTTTTAAGTTTTCCTTGGAGTCAAAACTGTTTTTCAAAGTTTTTATAAACATTTTTGAAACTGTTGGATTTTTAAAATGGCAACAAGTGCTTATCTTGATAAGCACTTGGGAGTTTGAGTCCAAGTGCTAAAGAAGGTGTGGTTTGTGTGTGTTAAAACTCCTGTCAAAACCTTTGGGTGTTTTGACTTCTTGGGTCAAATTCACACAAGTCTCTTTGTGTCACAGTTTTAATAAACCCCAAACACCTTTTTCACTATCAAAATTTAAACAGTAAAAATTGATTTTTTAAAAGTTGGAAAAATTGGTGAACAAGCCCCTTTGCTTTTATACTCCATCTGTTTTAGCTTATTTTATTGTTTAGAGATTATTTGGTCAGGCTTTAGCAAAGCTGTCAAAAAGTACTAAAGCTATGCTTGTAACTCTCCCCTGGTGAAAAGGGGAGATTTTTTTAAAGCCTTTGTTCTTTGTCATGTTGAGTTCTAAGCCAAGTTTTTGGCTTTTTTTAAGATGTTTGTAGCTCTTTAGATAAGCCTAAAGTTTCTGTCCTTTGGAAGTCCATGTGTGTGCTTTTTTTAAGCACATATATGCCTGGTGAAAATACTGTTTTGACTAACTTAGGTGTAAGGATTGCTTATTTTATTCCCTGGCTTATTCTAGCTTTTCTTATAAGCTTCTTCTTAGCTTTTAGTTGCCTTTTAAGTTAGTTTAGTTAGGTTGTAAGCTTATTTGCATTAACCTAGCTAGTAGTCCATTGACTTGGTGTAGATTTTTGAGCCTTGTAAGTTAGTTTAGCCTTTCTGTCATAATAAGCTCTTTATAGCTTATTTAGCCTTAAGCTTTTAGTTCTTTACAGCTTATCTAGATTAGGTTTAGTTCTCTTAGCTTATTTTATCCTAGGTTTAGCTTATACGACCCCCAAGTCCAAAAGGACTTAGCAAATTTTGCTTAAAAGCCCTTTTAAGCTTTTTGTCGAACTTTGAGCTTATTTATAAGCTTATTTAGGGCTTTTCTTCATAAAGTGTGTAGAAGACAAAAGTTGTTAAGCCCCCCGAGGCTTAACACTTTGATTCATTTGAGTTTTCGTAATAAAAAAAGGGGAAGACACTTGGCCCGGGTGAGCAAGACTCGAACCCGGGACCAAGCGATACATCCCCTTTATAACTCACACACCTTACCACTGCGCCCTTGGGTCTTTTTCGTTAAAGACTCAAGGGCATTTAAATATATACACGTTTTAGGCTAATAAGCCCATAAGCTGTTTAGCTTATTTTCGGGGCTTATTGCTTAAGCTGTGTTGTGTTTGTCATTTTTCGTAGAAAATTTATAAGGTAAAGTAATTTTTGTAAATTTTTCAGAATTTTTAGTAATCGTTTAATATTTTTTTATAATTTAATTTCGTTAAAAGTTTATTTAATTCATAAAAAATACAAAAATTATCAAAAAAATATTTTGCTTTTTTAGAAAATTTTCTTTTATAATCTAGTTTGTAGGAAAAATATAAAAGTTTTCGTAAGGTCATTTTTATAACTTTTCTTTTTTTAAAGAACGGGTCCGGGTACGGGATTTTGTTTTGACTCGTTTTTGGGTCAAACGAACTCCGTTTTCGGTCTAGTCTTTGTCATTCTTCGTTATTTGATCCTAGGAGTAGTTTAGAAGCAAAAATTACTTCGTAGGTTTATTTTTAAAGATTTTAGGTTGTTCCCCCCTTTTGTTCGGGATTCGGGCTCTCGTTTTCTAGTTTAATTTTGTAATTTCTAGGTTTTTCTTAAACGTTTTAGTCCGTTGTTATCTAATTTGACTTTTTCAACTTCCCAAACCAATTCCTTCCTTCAAACTCAAATCTTCGATCGTATCGATTTACCAATCCAGCCTCGTTGGGGATAAACGACCCGGGAAAGCTCTATACTACTTCTCGGTTTTATTGCTCTTGTTGATTTTTACACTTATTTATATATTTTATATTTTATTATATATTATATATATTTACAGTGTGAACTTCACCAATCAGTAGTCAATGCACATTCTGAAGGTTCCATCATTCTTCTTAACAAACAAAACCAGAGCTCCCCATGGCGAGGAACTTGGTCTGATAAACCCTTTGTTCGTGAGTTCTTGCAATTGAGTAGATAGCTCTTGCATTTTCTAAGGGGCTAATCTATACGGTGCGCGTGCCATCGGTTCCGCTTGAGGCACCAAGTCGATTTGAATTTCGACCTGTCTAGTTGGTGAGAGTCCAGGCAAGTCTTCAGGAAAGACTTACGGAAAGTACCGAACAACATGAACATCTTCAAGTCGCTTCTCCTCCGACTTTTCTTTACACTTCTTTTCTTTTATGTGCGCCAGGAACACATGGAAACCTTTTGGTAAGTACTTTTGAGTTTTGATGCAGGATATAATGTTCAACCTAGATTCACTTCTATCTCCTTGGATTGTTAAAGTTCCGTTACCGTAACGGAGACTGACAATTTCTCATCACAAACTATCATCGCATGGTACTTCGACAACCAATCCATCCCTATGATGACGTCAAAGCTTCCGAGTTCTATGGGCATTAAATCTATTGTTAATAAAAATATTCGCGTAAAAATGATATTTATATTTAATGATCTTCGAGTTTTGATAATAAAAAATATAATGTCATACTACATAAAAGTTTACGTAAACAAGGTATTTAGTCGTAAGTTTACTTGATGACGACAAATAACTTAATGTATGCATATAACATTTAGTTAATGATCAAAGAAAAAATATTTATTTTTGCATTCAAACTTAATCATTTGCATAAACATTTTCTAATCAAATAATTTCAAGTAAACACATGATTAATTATAAGCTAGTTATATTAATCAATAAGACAAAATAGGATTAACCGTAAGTGGAAACAATCTTTTCAAAATTTCTAAAATCTAGAAAATCTTTCCTTATGTATGTTAAAATATATTTTCTTCTAAAAGAATCTAATTAATCTGATTTTAAATTACAAAAGAATATTTTGTTAAGATTTGGGGTTAATCACTAAACTACAAAATAATGGCCAGCTGCCACCCATGGATCTACCTAAACCAAAGACGAATCCAGGGTATGGGAGAACCATGGATCCGTGCGTAGTAACAGCTGGACCAGATTTGAATTTCAAATGTTGCCTATAGATAGCAACCTCATGTCTTCATTTTAGACAACCCTTTTCAATATTTTTCTCTCTTCTATATTTATTTTTATACATTCTTTGATGATTATACTTGTTCTATAATATATTACAAATGATGCAATTATTTCACTTTTTAGTGAAGAACACAAAAGAAGACATCAAGCTTCAAGTGTTACTAGTTTAATCGAGTAATCACGTTTGTGATATTTATCCATCTTTATCTACTTGTGTTGTGTGATCATATGGGTATGATAGGTTAGTATTTTAGGCCTTAAAATATGCAGTACGTTAGATTGGTCTTATCTCGAAGTAGAACTCGGTATTTAGCTTAGTATCGGAAAAAGTGTAAGCGACGTGTACGGTTTTCTCCGCCTAAAGTGAGCTTGTTGACATAGTGAAGATGACTTTTAAGTTGGGTACATGGGGAGTGAAGTAGGGCGAAGAGGAGCTTCGAAGTCGAACCACTATAAATTATTGTGTCATCAGTTTGATATTTCTTATCTTTACTTATTTATGTTCTGCAGTTACTTATTTATTTATTGCATCTCCATCATATACACTTGTGTATATCTATTGACTTCACATAAGGCGACAATCTAAGTTTTAATTTTAAAACGATAAAAACTATTCAACCCCCTTCTAGTTTCCACAATTGGTATCAAAAGCCAAAGTCACCCAAGATCTTTAACGTATATTATACATTAAAGCTTGAATGGATCTATAGATTCTGATAAATATCTAGAAGGGCAATCTATGTGTGGAAAACTAGAAGGGGGGGGGGGGGTTGAATAGTTTTCTTGATAAATTGTTATCTTTTAAAAAATTTTGCTTGAAACTTTGTGTGAAATGACTTGATGTTGATCTTGGTTCGTGAAATATAGAGTAAAAGAAAGAGTTAGAGAGATATAACCAGGACATAAGTATTTATAGTGGTTCGGCTATAAGGATACCTTCCTTGCCCTACTCTACTCCCTGAGTCACCTACTCAAGAGTTTGTTAAACACTAGTCACCAATCTCCTTTTTTGACTAGCGAAGAAGCCTCACAATGATGGTTACACCTCTTTAATAATACAAAGCTAAATAACGAATTCTTCATATAGTAGAATCGAACCAACACAACTATACTTGATATACAAATG
Organism: Tanacetum coccineum; assembly: GCA_026074375.1. Lineage (NCBI taxonomy): Eukaryota > Viridiplantae > Streptophyta > Magnoliopsida > Asterales > Asteraceae > Tanacetum > Tanacetum coccineum. The sequence continues at coordinate 24,271 of BQNB010010956.1, forward strand.
ATGAATGGACTAACAACTTCAAAGTAATGGTCAAGACTCAGCAATGTGATCTTGTTGGAGTTATGGAGATCGAATGCAAGGTGCTTGGTACTTGATTGTTTTGGATGAATGCTTGGTAATTTCTTCTTTGAAGTAAATTACCTACAAGAAGCTAAGAAAGATTATGCAAGAAATAGAGAGAAAGATCAGTAGATAAGAGAGTATTTCTTAGTGAGAAGGTGTATAAAAACATGAGAAATGGCTTGGTATTTATAGCCAAAAAGAGTACTGTAGCCCGGTTCCGCCGGTGCCATTGGCGAATGGAACCGGCAACCAAAACCAATGGAACCGGCCTACAGTAACCAAATCCGAATTTTGATTCTCAAGATCTTGAAAAATCTTGTGTAATCTTGTGAGATTACCCTTGTATTTGCTGCATTTGATTAGGTCACGCATGATGTAAATAGAGGGTAAATTAGAAAACATTTTTGTGTATAGTTTTGGTTAACATAAAATAATATATACACATTTTTATGTCACTTTGATTTTGTGAAAACTTGTGTTTTAGAGAAGGTTTTAGCATAATGTTACTTCAAGTTTTGTCATCAATAAAACAACAAAGATCGCTAAATAGAAATAAATGTTTTTGCCGGTTTATTTGTATTAACAATCTCACCATTTTTGTTGATGACAAAACCCAAAGTTTAAAGATGATTAAAAGTTGGTTATTACTGAATTTTAGTTAATTTTAGTCAATTGGTCTCTTCTCCCCCTTTTTGTCGAAACAAAAAGATGAAAATGGGTTAGTCCATATTTCCCGAGAAATGGTAAACTCCCCCTTGAGAGGTGCGTAGAGATCTGAAAAAATGAGTAGATTAAATAAAATGGGACATACTCCCCCTTGCTTTGTGAGTACCTACAAAGAAAAGTTAGACAACCAAAAGCTAAAAGTGTCTTCTGTAGTATCGGCTAGCCGGTGTTGTTCCTGAAAAGGAACCGGCCTGTTATTGGACAGAACCGACTGACTAAAAAAGTCAATGTCTACGAATTTTAAACATGAAAAATGGTCATATGAAAACAATAAAGAATATTTATTTAGGATAATGAAACATTAAAGACATTACATTAAAACAACAAAGTGCAAGAGATTCTTAACGAATCAACTATTTTGTTCTAGCATTCTAGGCCTATTTCTAGTAATTATGCGTGAGAACATTTAGGCGGTCGAGAATGTGGTTGAGAATGAATCTCACTTCTCCTTGGAAGTTGTCGATGATGGCTTGAGTTCGTTGGCAATGTTCACAAAACATTTCATGAGTAAGCATGGGAAAATGATTGTTAGGTCCTAATGGCGGAAGTGGTGGGAGGTTTGAAGGTAGATTTGGTGAACATTGCGGTGGAAATGGTGGGATAGGTGGTTCCATGTCCGGAGTGGGAGAGGGAAAAGATGAATCAATGGGTGGAATGGGAGGTGGTTTATTAGCTAGACGCTCAATGGTGTCAAATGACGGACGAGGAGGCGGAGGATTAGTTGTTACGGGTAGAAGATCCTCGAGAGAGTCGATAAAGGCTTGAGGAGAGGTAGGTGGAGTAGAGAACAATAGTTCGATTGGGTCAAGATTGATAGCTAGAGGGGATGTGAGTTTGGAAGGTTGAGTTGGTGCTGGAGGTGGTGAAGTTGATGGTGGAGGTGTTGACTTAGAATTAAGTAAGAGATTGTTATTGTTGCTACTTGGTGAAAGTTGTGGAATAGAAGTTTTGGAAGTTGGAGTAGTTGGTTAAGGTCCTAAAACATAGTCCGATGGAGGTGAGAGATGTTGGTAGGGAGGTGATGATGTCCTTGGATTGTTGAAGCAACAAGGTTTAACACTTATTCAGGCGATCCTTTTTAGATTAGTTTTGTTTTCTTTAGGCATTGTTGGAGAAGGATGATGAAAAAAAGACTTTATTTATAGATGAAGATGAGAGTTGGTTTAATGCATTACTTGTTGGTTTAGACATAAAACAATGATTAGAAGATGCACTAGGTCAACTTCTACTATTTAGGAGCTGATTGATGTGACAAGGAGGGAAGATTTGAAATGGATTTGTGAAATTCGTATTTAGTATAAATTATACTAATTAGGAGGTTATGCCGGTGTTATTCAATGAAGGGCACCGGCTTAAAATTGATTGGCACCGCCGACCTAAAAGAATTTTGAAGAAGAAATTTTCATGATATGTTGGAGGTGCGGTTGTTTCTCTTGAACATCATCAAAAGTGAAGATTAGTTCATAAGAAAAACCCCTAAGCCTTTTTTTGAATATAGCTACAAATAACTTTTAAATGAAATATTGACCAAATTAGTTTTATAAGAAAAACCCTAAGCCTCCTTTTAATATAGTTATAATTGAACGTATTTGAAATGACATATTGACCATGTGTTTCGTTGAATACGTTCAAGTAACATAAAAAAATTTATTTGTATTAATCAAGAGAAAATGTTTTGACTCAAAAAAATTTTATTGTTATTAAGCGTTTGGTTCCATGAGGCCAAGTCTTAGTCTGAGAAGATTGAAAGGTTCTCTTTTAAGAGGTTTGGTTAAGATGTCGGCAATGTTATCTTCGGAGGCGACTTTCTCTATAGTGATATTTCCTTTTTGGACATTCTCAGGAAGGAAGTGGTGACGAATTTCTATATGTTTGGTACGAGAGTGAAGAACATGATTTTTTCATAGGTCAATTGCTCCTTTTTTGTCGCAAAAATGGGTATGTCATCTAATTTTATATCATAATCTACTAGAGCTTGTTTCATCTATAAGGCTTGTTGGCAAGCTTTTCTGGTAGAGACATATTCTGCTTTGGTGGTTCAGATGGCTAAGGCAGTTTGTTTCTTAGAGAACCATTAGGTGAGACAACAACCCATGAATGTACATACACCACTAGTGCTTTTGCGATCCACGTAGTCTCCCGCATGGTCGGAATCGGTGTAGACGATGGTTTCTAAGCCGGTTCCTTTGGGATACCATAAGCCTAGGAAGCTTTTGGTGCTTCTTGAAAACGGGCACAAAGACAAACGTTAAACATGATGTCAGGGCGACTGGCCGTTAGGTAGAGTAAACTGCCAATCATGCCACGATATTTAGTGTCGTCAATGGGTTCACCGTCTTAGTCGCGGGTGAGTTTGGTTTCGGATGACATGGGAGTTTTGATTGGTTTGGAGTCTTCAAGACCGATTTTTTTAAGCATTTCTTTGACATATTTAGATTGATTAAAGAAGATTCCATCTTCAAGTTGTTTGATTTGTAGACCAAGGAAGAAATTCAATTCACCCATCATGCTCATCTCAAACTCATCATGCATGATTTTTGAGAAATTATCACAAATCTCTTGACAAGTTTATCCAAAAATGATGTCGTCCACATAGATTTGGACGATGATGATATGTGAGTTTCTATTTTTAGTAAATAAAGTGTTATCTACTAATCCCATGGTATACAAGTGGTCTAAGAGAAAGGCTTTAAGTCTGTCATACCAAGCTTTAGGTGCTTGTTTGAGACCATAAAGAGCCTTTTTGAGTTTGAAAACATGGTTGGGTTTTTCGAAATCTACGAATCCAGGGGGTTGAGCAACATAGACTTCTTCGTTTATAAAACCATTTAAAAAGCACTTTTGACATCCATTTGAAAGAGTTTGAAGTCATGAGCACAAGCATACGCAAGAAGAATTCTTATAGATTCTAATCTTGCCACAGGGCATAGGTTTCATCGAAATCTATTCCTTCCTGTTGATTGTACCTTGTGCTATAAGTCTCGCTTTATTTCTAGATACAATACCATTTTCGTCAAGTTTGTTTTTAAAGACCCATTTTGTACCTATGATGGTTTGGTTTTTAGGAGGGGGAACGAGGCTCCAAACATCATTTGTTTTAACTTGATTTAGTTCTTCTTGCATAGCCATAGTCCAACTTTCGTCTTGTATAGCTTCCTTAATATTTTTAGGTTCTACGGAAGATATGAAGCAGCAGAAGTTGCTTTGATTTTGGACTTGAGATCTTAGGGTTCTTTCATTAAGATTTCCTATGACGGTTCATAGGGGATGATCTTTAGAGCTTTTTGATGGTTCATTTTCCTTGATTTCTAAGTTTTTATCTTTGTTTTCTATGATATCTGTTGATCCCACGCCTTGATCGATTCTTTACTTTGTAAAGTGTTTGTTACCTTGGATGAATCCAAAATAACAATGGTTGAGACTTTGTTTGTATACCAAAGTGTATGCGGAATCTACACTTTGATACTCTAGAGGTAATTGTCAATGGAACAGTAACAAACAAAGAACAATGAATAAAACACAAACTGCTTCAATATTATTAGAATAATACGAGTACTCTTGTAGTACTAGGGTTACAAACCTTGAAGCTATTCTTTCTCTAAATTGTATCTCTATCTATTAAGCATAAACAAACTTACTTAAACATTAAACTAGGAACTCCTTTTATACAAACAAGGAGTCCTTTACAAGATAAATGCCAAACCATTTGGAAGTTGTTACAATTAAAATACAAATATAACAGATATACATTCCTTATTTTCTCTTTGCATCCTTATCTCCAAGTCAGCAGCTTCGACCATCAGCAGTATTAATCTTTCTTCTAGCAGTATTAACTAACTCTGGCAGTACTAAGTCTGTACTGGCAGTACTAACTCCATTAGTACTATTAGTTATACCTTGGCAGTATTAACTCTTGTGAATATTTATTCCCAACAATCCTCCCCTAAACTTGTGATTTATCTTTAAATCCCAAGTTTCTTTTGAATTAAATCTCCTAGTCTTCTTCCTTTGCTGATGATTCTTTCAAACATCCTTCTACTTCTGCACTTGAGATCTTATAAACCTTAGAAGTTCAAAAGCCTATGAACTCTCATGATCAACCTCCAATTTCTTTTTCAACATCTTGGAAATCATCTCTTAACTTAGAGGGTATTTCTTCTCTGTTAGCATATGTATGGCTATACCATTCTGCATTAGTAAAATGTTAATAGCACAAAAATCATATAAACTCTAGCTTATCACATTATTCATGTTATGTCTCCATATTTTCATCTTCTTCATCAGGCTCAAATAAAGTGTGCAGATCTCCCCAAAGCATCAAATCATATCCTTCAGGTCTTGAAGCACTATACCTTTCTTTGACTAATCTGTACAACTCCTCTACATCTTGTCTATCAAAGTCTTCAAGCATCTCACTCAAAACCTTATAGTTCTTGGAACTGCCATCTCCTCTGAAGATTTGATAATACATGAAATTTTCTGTCAGAACACAGGTCTTCCAATCTACAATTGGATACTTTGTAGATAGAGATTCGACATCTTCTGCAACATCTTCTCTAGGAACTATGTCTAAATATCCTTTGAGGTCTTCCTTCTCAGCATCTTCTTCCATCTTTTGTCTCTTAACAGTACTCCTTGTGCTTTTTCTAGGAAGAGATTTCTTTCTTTTTGCTCCAGATTCTTTAGAAACTTCTTTCATTTCCTTTTGTGTATCAGCATCTTCTTCTTCAATCTTTTTAGGAGACTTCATCTTTTCACTTCCATGCTCTAAATCTATAGGCTCAATGTTTTGGTTGAAATCCCAAACCTTTTCAAAAATTGGTCTAATCTCATTGTAAGACATTCACTTAAAATCACTAATCTTGTAGTTTCCCTGATTCTTCAAGTAATTAACCATATTCCTTCTTGCTTGGGAAATTGTCTTTGGTTTCATCTTTAGAGCATGATACCTTATAACTGAAGGATCATTCCAATCTATCTTCTTAGATGACTTGGCTTCAGACATAGCTTTTTGCCTTTCCTCTTCATCCTATTGTCTAGCAATTTCTTCATCCCTTGCAATATGTGCCCTTTGTTCTTCATCCATCTGTTCTTGCAGTCTAATGGCTTCAGCAAAACTCAATCTTTCTTGTTCAAGCTCTTTCTTAGACTTTTTCTTGGGCTCAGGCTCTGTCATTATTGCTTTCCCCTTGTCTTTTCTTGTCCTTTTCTCTTCACTCCTTCTTCTATAAGTAACAGTTATTCTAACAGTACTAATATTTTCCTTAGCAGTACTAACCACTGGAACTTCACTAACAGTACCTTTTGTTGCTCCAGCAATACTAACTTCAGAATTTCCTTTCTCACTGCTTCCTTAATCTTGAATGACTTCAGTGGGAGTCACTTCTTGAATAATAGGTTCAGTTTCATTGCTTGCTTTCTCTTGAACCTCTGCATCAGATAATTTCCTCCCCTGTTTGGAAGATTCATCTTCAACATCTTCAACACCTTCATCATCTTCAGTAAGAACAACCCGAGCTCTTTTCCTAGCTGTCCCAGCCTTGACTTTAGCCTCTAATTTCTTTAACCTTAGAATGAGCTTAGTGATAGCAGCACTGTAAGTGAGCTTGGTCTTCTTTAAATCATCCTCCAAGATGCCAATTCTCTCAGAAAGTTTGGTAACCAAAATTGGCAATTCATTTAGTTTCAAGCTACCCTCAGCACTTCCATATGAGTGAACAGCATAGAGAGGTGATTCATTAGGTGTAGGAATAGGGTACTCTGCTTTAGGTGATGGTTGTCTTGGTTGTGTTGGAGATGGGAATGATGCAGCAGCAGTGGTATGATCAGGTGAGTATTCAATTGAAGGTGCAGGTGAGTGTGAAGGTGAAGGTTCTGGTGAGTGAGAAGGCGAAGGTTCTGGTGAGTGGGAAGGTGAAGATGAGATTCTTGAAGGTGAAGTGGAAGGTTCAGAAACATGTAACATAGTAGGGAATAAAGCAACTTCTTGGCCTGAATATCCCTTTGTAGGCCTCTTCATATTGTTAAAAACTTTGATGCTAAGAAGATGGTAACAAGATTGTTTTTGAGTGTTGTTGAAAATTTTGGTTCCTCTGCATATCGAAGGCATATTTAAATGAACCTAGGTTACATTAAAACTTATGGTGCTTTAAATTAATAGACACCATATACTCAAAAATCATCCTAGAAAAATTATATTTCCTATTGGTAGCTAAACAGATAACAGCAGTGGCAATGTTACTACTAAACTGCTCCCAAGCAGTCTTCTTTGGGCTAAGGAAATGAAGAATATTGTGAATAAGAAACCTCTATTGAGGTGAAAAGGCACCCTTTTGAAAAGTTAACTTATCTGATTCAGTGTGATATCTCATAAGTGTCAATTGCTTAAAAATCTCCGAGTTGGGTAGAGAAGTAATACCATCTTGATCATCCAACTTGAGATGATGTCTTAAAGATGCTTTAGTGATAGTCATGGAGTGACTATCAATGGTAGCAATAATCTTGACTTCTCCATTATCATCAGTAGAAGCTTCAGCAGACCTCCAAAATTGTTTGATAAACGAGACAGAAACAACTGGCTTCTTTGTGAGTGCATAACAAATGTGACTTCGAGCTAAGAAATCAATGACTTGATGAAACCCTGCACTTCTGTTAGATTTCTGTGGGGGGTTGAGGGAGGGGCTAAAAAACGCTACCATGTTGTGCTTGTCACAAAATTCTAAGTTTGCCATGAATAAAAGTGTGAGTAATCAAGTGGGATATGATCGTGGATGAATATATGAAGGCCGGAGAAAGTTAATTGCGATTTAAATAGAGAAACGTAGAGATATGGTTTGACTGTCTTAAAGAAATTGAGATTATCGTGATTAAATCAAACGTATATATAGAGAGATCACGAAAGTCCAATTGGTCAAACCCCTATATCATCAGGGAATTTGTGCGCGAAAATATCTACAACGGCTCTATTAATTAATTAAAAATCTGTTAGGCCCCAAACAGTACTAACTTCATCCCACAGTAACTAAATTAGGTCTAGTATTTTACTAAAATAAGCCTAGCAGTATAACTTCCCACCCAAAAGCAGTACAAACTCCAAAACTTTTGTAACTCATAAGTAGCATCACACAAACTCTCTTCCAGTTTTAAGCTCACATTTAATCTCTCAATTCTTTTTAATCTCACTTTGGCACGTCTTCTTTTTTCACACATCCCTCTTTCTGTTTTTAAGCTCACCAAATAATCTCTCTATGCTTTTAACTCACTTTGGCACTCTTCTGTCTATTTTTCACACATCTCTCTTTCTGTTTTTAAGCTCACCAATTCTCTCTATTCTTTTTGGCTCACAATTCACACAAAGTATAGTTTTTGGCAAACTACCAGCCATTAACGGATTTGATTAGTCTTTACCAATAGCCGTTTGCTTGGACTAGCCAATACTTCATTGTAAAAACATGGTGCATTGATGACCATATAGTTTGAGTAAACATCACTATCAACGGGATTTGAGAAGTCTTTACCAGGACCGTTTTTGCTCTGGACTAGTCAATTCCTTTTATCTATGGACGACATGGTGAACTGATGACCTTTGTTGTGTGGTGTGAAAATCAACACTTTAAGGAAGAAAAAAGGGGTGGTTGGGGGGGGGGGGGGGGGGGGGGGGTAAAAAGTTGATAGTGGGGTTTGGGGTGGGAAAACAACATTCCTCCCCTCAAAGAATGCATCATTGAGTAACCAATTTCACACTTCATTGCTTATCCTAAAAAGTTAGCTCAAAACCAAGAAAAAAACATAATCTAACCATTTTTCTTGTTTAGCAGTATTAAATGGCACTAACAGGATTAACAATGAGACATAGAAATAACTAGCAGTACTATCTATAAGTAACAATTTTGACAAACAGTTTTAAATATAACTAGCAGTACTAATTATAACTAGCAGTATTAATTTACAAAGAAATAACAGTACTAACATTTAACAAACTTTACAAAAACAAAAAAGAGATATAGGCATTAGGGATTTAGCATTCCAACACTTGAGACCAAGTACTGAAATCTACCAGCATCAAAACCTTTTGTAAGAAGATCTGCTACATTATGTTCAGTGTCAATCATAACCATTTGAATCAACTTTTTAGCATTGCAGTCTCTTATAAAATGATGTCTAATCTCTATATGTTTTGTTTTAGAATGTTGAACAGGATTTTCTATTATGCAGATAGTACTATTATTGTCAATATAAATAATAGTATTTATAAAATTGTACCCATAGTCCAGCAATTGGTTTTGGATCCAAAAGAAACTCTGTCCACAACGAACTTGCAGCAGGCAGCCACATATTTAGCCTCAGTTGTAAAGTGGCAACTACAGTATGTTTTCTTGCCTTGCCAAAATCAGCCTATTTCCCACAAAAACTGACAACCTCCAGTTGTTGACTTCCTAACTTGTGAAGCTCCAGCAATAGTCCCACTTCAGTGTAAGCACTATTCCAATAGAGAATCCTTAATTACCAAAGTCTAATGATGGTTTTCCTTTAAGTATATAAAGATTCCTTAACAGCTAAAGATGAGAAGACTTTGGAGAAACCTGAAACCATTGCACATGCACACCCTGCAAACATGATATCTGCCTGAGATGCTGTGAGTACATCAAAGAGCCTATCATAGGATCTATAAATATGTCACAACATCATCAGCATCTCCATCCTTGAACCAAAGGCTTTTCCCAAATCGTTGGAGTAGAGGCAGACTTCCACATCTGAGAAGTTTGAACTTTCTCAAATCTCATGGACAAATTATCTTATACAGATAAAATTCCTCATTCTTTTCTGTTAGACAGTAATCCAAAAAGAAGGTGAGTTTCATCCCCATAGAACTCAATTTGAAACTTTATCCTTCTAGAGCTTCTTCAAACTCATCACATAATTCCTTCCTTGAAGATCCAAAGATAATTCATCCACATAGATTTGAAACAAGCCAAGATATGTCCCTTATGTCTCGTTGATGAAGAATGTTTGGTCAATCTTTTCCTCTTTCAAAACCATTGCACAAGAGATAACTTGCCAAAGTGTCATACCAAGCTCTGGGTGCTTGATGCAGGCCATATAATGCTTTCACTACCTTATAGACTTTATTAGGATGGCCAGGATCTTCAAAACCTAGAGGTTGACTGATATGTACTAGTAAAAAGAAAAGAAAAATATTTTTGTGTTTTTTTTAAGATGATATATTCACAATAAGACAAACTTAAATCAAACTTATGATACAACGGTATAGCACTAGCCACCCCGAGCAGCGTCGCCCAAAAATTGTTCTAAGGCCGCTGATTTAAGTTTGTCTTATTGTGAATATATCATCTTAAAAAAAACACAAAAATATTTTTCTTTTCTTTTTACTAGTACATATCATACAAACCTAAAATGGGCATAAAAAAAAAATTATTTTTACCCTACCAGCAGGAATGATGCACTACCAGCAGAAACGACAATACTACCAGCAGAAACGAGGGTCTACCAGCAAAAACGAGGCTCGCCTAAACGGCTGAATTTAAAAAATCGTTTTTAGCCGAAACTCCAAAACAACTAAAAGTTGTCCGGAGACATGTTTTTAAGCAACTTTAATAAAGCACCTTATAAAAATAAGTACTCTCAATAAGCCCAAAAAGCCAATAAGCAGGCTTATATCCAGAAAGTTAAAGGTTTGGACTTACTTTTTAGTAAAAAGCTTAAAAAGCTCAAATTAAACCAAAATGGAAAAGGAAAGATGTTAGGAAAGCTTATATTTGCTTAATCTGATTCCAAAAAGCCTTTCCCAACCAAAAACAACTTAACTCAACTTCAATTTGCATCAAAATATAGTAAACTCTTAACTTTTTCCTAAAAAAGCCAAAATGAAAATAAGCTACAATCCTAAATAAGCCAAACAAAAAGTGTGCTTGTGAAATTAAGCTCACTAATAGATCCCTTATTAAGCCCACCTATTCACTTTTTTTCTAAATAAGCCATTTGAATAAGCACAAAATGACTAAACTACTAATTTGTGATTTTACTGAAAAAAGCACTTTGATCTAAAAATGAGATCAAGCAATTGATTCTTATGAGATATAAGCTAAAAACAGATTGAGATTTAACTCAATGAAAACAATAATTAAAGACTCTAAAGATATTTTGGAAACACAAAATAAGCCAGAATAGCTTATGAAAAAGGCTAATTATCCTTTTTTAACTCTCATGTAGCAGATTCTAACTTAAACTTTAAAACACATTGCACATTTCAACAACACATTACCCAACTGCATAAAACACTTAAAATTAATATGGCAAAACAAAGCTTAATATCTAACTATTAAGTGCTAAAACTAAAAATACAGCACTTCTACTTAAGCCAAATTCAAGCAGATCACAAATAAGCTAATATAAACTGGAAAATTGAAAATTCAACAAATAAAAACATGATTAAACAGCTTATAAGACCTAAAAATAGCTAAATGAAATTTATCAAATGACCACATCCCATTCACGAGCCAAAATACCCAGTTTCAACAACCACACAGCCTTGACCCAAACACGCCCTTTAAGATTATGAAATCCATTTTTTAATAACAAATTTTTAAGAGAATTTTAGGCCAAAGCTTTTAAAGACAAATGGAATATAAGAACATATTAAGCACTAATGAACCATTTTTCAACAGAAATAAATGCACTTAGATAAGCTGAATAAGCCAAAAAGGCAATTTTAGCTAAAAATGACATATTAAAAGACAAGTATGAAATAAATGATACAAAAGCTTAAACCATTGAAAAAATTAAGCATATATTTAACACTATAAAGCAAGATAATACAGAAATAAACATAATAAAGCAATGCTACAGTAACCTTAAAAAAAAGTGCAAGAATTAAATAAGCTACTTAACAATGAACCTCTAGCTAAACAATAGGAAACCCAAAAGGGCATCTATAAGCTCACTAGCTTATTAATAACTAGGGTATGAAGTCCAATTTGGTTTCCATTACAGACCAACTTCCAAATGCTTATCCACAATTCAAAATGAAAGGTAATACAGGTTATTAAACGGTTTGGCAGAATTTAAACATGGATTAGATAACACTTATTTAGCTTATATAAAGAGCTTAGAGACTCTCAAAGCTTTATGAATAGTTTTTTATACTTTAAAACAAACTTAAGGTAAAGTAAACTTGGAACACGAATTGCAAAACAAACTAAAATTTCATTAAACTTGGAACTTTTACAAATTGCAGAAAGGAAAAAGTTTTTTTTTATATTAAAAACTAAAAAATTACACTCTCACTTTACATGGCTCACTTGCCCTATTTATACAAAGAAAAAGGTAAAAACAAGCATAAGTCTTCTGTTTGACTTTTCCATTTACTTTTCCATTGTTGAGCTTGACAGGTTTGTTGCTGATTATTAAAAAAGCTTCCTTGTGCTAGATTTGTGAGTATAAAACTCACAATATATCCTGGCCCTTAAATTTCCTTGTATTCTCTCTCAAACCCATTGGATCGAAAATGCCCTTGGATTGCCAAACGTGGCATTGTGCCATGTGGGGTAAGTGAAGGTTTTTGTCAAGTGGTTGATTGGAGTTTGCAGGGAAGGAGTAATGTGAGCAAAACAGGGTTGCTGGCTGGATATTGGTATTGGCGAAGATTGGGAAAAGTTTATACAAGTTGGGTTGTGACAGAGGGAGGTTAAGATGATTAAGGTATCGTTTGGTTTGTGTACAAGAAAAGCCCCTCCACATCTTTCTTCTTTTCATTCTCTTTTTCCCCTTTCTTTCTTTTATAAATGAAGTTTCCCAAATTGGCATAATCAGCCCCTATCTTTGTATTTAAAAGGATAAAGGACATTATTGCTTTTGGCAGTTTTGGCCCTTAGGCTTATATCTTTAATGATTTTGCAAATTCAGCCCCTGTCTTTGTTTCCTTAATAATATAACTTAGGGGTTTGGCATTTTTGACCCCTCAAGTTATATTTTTCTTTGCTTTTTCTTCTCGGAGTTGACTTGACTTTGATTGGGCTTCGTCTTTTTGTGAGATATCCGTTCCTGCACAACACAATTAGCAAAACAAGCATATATTTGGCATTTTGAGTCCGTTTTTGGTTATTTTAGCTCGTTTTTAAAGGTAAAAGGTATGTGTAATTAAGCACATACCAAAATCCCCCAAACTAAGATGTTGCGTGTCCCACGCAATGCTATGAAGTAAGCACTCGAGAAACCAAAAATCTCAAATCCCCTCGACTAATAACTTGGAAAAGTAGCCAAGCGTTTATCAAAGGGAATAAAAGAATCAATAGCCTCGACAAGTCCCGGTTCTCACCAATTTTTATATTTACACAACTACTCTAATTTTTTTTTTTTGGAGATTGTTTCATTTTTTTATACATAGTTTGACTTCCCTTATTTATCGACAATGGGATCATAAAAATGAAAACGTTCGTAGAATAAATCCACGACGTCCTGATGATAATTTCATCGTCCCCGATTTTTCACAAAGTCCCACGCTAAGCAATAAACATGATCAATGTCGATAGAAGTTTAGATGTTCACCCTCATACATATGACTTGTGAAACTTTTTAACTCCCAACATGGATATAAAGATTCGAATGGTGTGTGCTCGAATTACTCAAACATAGATCAACTAATTTCATAGTCAATACTTCAGATGATCACGACACAAAGCAATAACTTATTAGGTTTAACTTGTAACTTGATTTTAAAACCATAGGACTTTTGCAACATATTTATCATTTCATAAGTTTCTTTAAAGCTAGGAATGTGTTGCTTAGTTTGAACAGTGCCTACCTAGGTCTCGCTCCTATATGATATCACAAGCAATGACCTTCGGTGTTCTTAGTTTTTGAAAACCCAACGCCGTTGCTATCGTAGTGGGAAACACGATCAACACCTCTTCCTAATATGAAAAGGATCGGTGTCTTAGTTTTGAACCCACACCTAGACCTTTCAGCTTCCAAGTGCGATATCACAACACACCCAATCCCTAGTAAGTAAAGACGTCTTAAGTTTGAACCCCCACCTTCGTGGTTAGCAAGTGGGATATCACACCACAAATCGTTTAACTAAGCTCCATATAATCAAATGTATCTTCATTGGCATAAATTACAATATTCGTGCATTTGCATTCATACTTCATTCATGCTTTTTGGCATTTTAATCTTTCAAAACCCTTGTTTTAAGAATCAAGTTACAAATTTGAGCATTTTCTCAAAACACGATTGACTTAGTTGAACAAGCACGAATGATTAGGTGGATTTAGGAAGCTTATGGGAGAAAAAGAACACAATTATTCATATAAGTTTTGAGAACGAATCTTGCTTAACACATACACTTATATTTAACTCTATCATTTCTTGTTTCTTCACCTTGTTAAAATTCAAAGCAATAGATTTGTGAAAGCTCCGACCTGAATAACTAGCTAGTGCCAATACGCCCGATCGAGTCAAAATTATTCTCAATTCTACCCAAAGAAAAGTCAAAACATGACAAAAACACTTATTTTATTTTTGAAAATTTTTTAAATTTTTTCATTTTTTTGGTATTTTTGCAAAAATTTTGGTGAAAATACGGGATTACGTGGTAACAATGCTGCAGGCAACAATCAAATCGAAGATACCCCCCCAAACTAGTACTAAACATCGTCCTCGATGTTTCAAAAGGGGTACCTACGTAAATCTAAGGCCGTTTATGAAGTGTGCCAAAAGATAAAACGTTAGTCGATTAGATTTGGATACTGGATTCCCAAAATGAAGCAAAGAGGAGTAACTCATGTGTATACTTCGAGCTGAAGTTTTCACGTATCCGGAATCCTGGACCATAAAATTAAAAACACAAAGCACACAAATATGGACAAAACACAGGTAAATGAAAATGTAAGCCTCCTCACGGACAAAAAACCCTTATTTATTAAACTACTGAGAAAGGCAAATGGGGTGCCCCCCCCCTTCCACGAAGCGCCTTGTTTTTGTTAACCGAGTCACAAGCTTGACTCGACCCCAAATTCATTGGTGCATGGGGGAGCAAGTGGGAGATAAAATCATTATCAGACTTTCATTCAAGCGGTTTGGATAAACATTGAATTTCATGAAAGTTCTATTCCGATGAGACACATCCGGCATAAAAGAATGATAAATTGAGATGCCGGGGTCAAAAATGGTATCTTCATTTCCACAGGAGAGAAGATATGGTGGAGCAACTGGATACGTGAGAAATGGAAGAAAGATCCATACAATATAAGCGACTGAGAGGTCTCACTTAAAAGTATGAAATCCTTAACCAGGGTTGAGATGGGTAAGGTAAAACATTAGGCACATGAACACTTGGGTTATCTTGTTGGGAAAATATCATTCACGCACATCCATATTAAGAATTGCCCAGCTCGGGCCCTTCAATCAAAAGCAGAAAATGAAATCATACTCCGGTGAGATATATGTGAGCAAGACCATCGGCGACTCCATCATGATAAAATCACTCCTATCGCAGGAGGAAAATGGATTGATCGAAAATCAAAGATGAATACGAATCATGATAGAGAAAATCAGCATGAGAAGCGTGTAACTGCCACTATTCTTTTCTTAATATGATCGTGCACCAGAAAAGAAACTTCATAAATCTGGAAGATAAAAATAGACGGGCAGTGTACTGCACTACAATCTCTTCCAAATCAAAGTAGAAAGTTTCATGACTTCGGGCGATGAATTATCAAAGGTGTTAGTCCTCCTCCAAGAAAAGGTTAAGAAGATTGGAGAAGACTTGGTCATCAAACAAACAGCAGAATAGAGCGGGATTTATCTTTTAATGCTTCGATGTTAGCAATAAGAAATTGACATTCAACAATTTTTCACAGAAGATAGCATCTTTGATTATGTTTAGGAAGAATATTGGTGTCAATCCCTCCAACATCGGAATACAATCTCTACCACCTCTACGCTGACGATCTCATCTCGGGAGAGATTCATCGACATAATCGATGTTCTAATAAGAATCGTCATCACTTTAAGTAGAATCACGTGTAATCGATGATAGTCTCAGAAGTTCTTGAAAGCATCAAGAGAGGATAGGTATGTTTACTAAAGAGGCACAACACACACACTGGCCGGGAATACCCACGGGCTCACTTAGATGGGATAAGGTTCTCAACACTAGACTTTATTACTTCGTCCGATTCCGTTGCCGGAATAGTGTCAAGATGCTCGTCCCCCATACTTAGAGAGTTAACGGGCTCCTTGGTTGGTAAGACGGGTGTAGTATTGGCAATGTTATAGTTAACGTCATCATCATAGCAAATGTAATCTTTCCAAAATCGATCTTTAGCCCTTGTTCTTCCGCAATTCGCATTTCTCTCCTTCTTTTGTATAACTTGACCAAAAACCAAAACACGTAAGGTTGTCATTTGTTCCATAAAGGGCTTATTTGAGAATTTAGAAGGTCATTTTTGAGAATGAAGATTGGGATGAAAGAACGGTATAATTGCGTGGGTTGAAATGATCTAAACCAAAAGCAATAAATCATAGCAAAAATTTTGCTCATGATAATAGGCCTTACATTCATTGGTTGACATTGGAAAGTTTTTTCATGAGTCCCCTCCCCCGCAATTTTCACATACAAGATATTTTGTTGTTGAAAAACTTAGTGAAGTTTGTGAAAATAATCAAAGTATCAGAATAAACACGGTCCGATTGTAGACTACTGGGACTTGAGGTGAACAATCGTAACCGGTAATGAAATCGTCTCCCCACATAACCCACAAGATGTATGTGGCACGGTATTTGGGAATTGTGGAGGATGTTTGGCAACACTTGAGAATCGTTAGAAAGGTAAAGGAGTGAAACAATGATTTGTTTCCTTTCCAACTTACAAAAAAAAAAAACAAACCCATTGTATTTCATTACAACCATATTTTTGGGCATGTTACAAGAAGACATTGTTTTGTCAATCTTTGCAAGTTTTGTAGTTTCCTCACCAATGGTTTGAATTTTTGCATGGTTCCGATATAGCGAGACTCGTGAACTCTCGTAGGGCAATTATAAACCGTAATGAGCCCATTTCCACAAGACAATACACGTGCATTGTCCGACAAAAGATTCCATCTAATGAACACCTCACACGTGACAAAATGGTCAATGTGTGGAGACTTGGTGAGGAATTTTCCACCGGGGTTGTGATTAGACAACGAATGGCTCTCAGAGAGCAATAACACGTTGGTATTGTCCGTCGGATGCCTCGAAGTGACTTGGAAGTCTTGAAGCATCCACGAATGTCTTATCGTATTAGAGAGCCACACCCTTGACAATGAAGACCATGAATTGGGTCTCCACAATCGATACAAAAATATTCAATATTTCCGGGGTCCGTGAGACGTAGTCGGGTATTTAGAACAAGAACTTGACTTCAAGACTCCCTTTCCGAAACAACCACAGTTTGAAGTGTCGCAAACTTCCACAAGACGAGCCATTTCTTTAATCCGAATCTGGATCCCAAACGTAAACGAAATGACGTCATAAAAAAAAAAAAAAATAAAAACTCAAAAAAATAAATAAAAAAAGAAAAAAACAAAAAGTGGATAAGAAAAGAAATGAAATGATACGAAGAAAAAAAAGATTATTTTTGGTTTTCCATTAATTCACAAATTATTTAACGGACAAAATGATAAGAAAACTTAAACCTGATAATGTCATAATCTTCACATGGAAGCTTCGTCAAATTCGAAAGAAAAACTCACAAAGAAGCGGAGGAGAGGGATAGCGCGAAGCTTATTTCTCCTTTCGGGTTGTAGTTCGTTGGAACAACCCTCCTTATACCCCTCTTATAGTTTGTTTAACTTTCAAAGGTGAGCCGTACCTCGCAAGTGACACAAAAGGCAAGTTTTTAAATCTTTTGTTTGAGTTGGGAACCAACAAGTTCACCGGAAGTTATTATGATAATACCTCTGTTGAGAATATTATATTTTGGTATTTTACCAATTTGTGAATTTTATTGATAATTAAAGACAATCCTGCTGGTAGGGTAATTTTTTTTTTTTATGCCCATTTTAGGTTTGTATGATATGTGCTAGTAAAAAGAAAAGAAAAATATTTTTGTGTTTTTTTTAAGATGATATATTCACAATAAGACAAACTTAAATCAAACGTAGAACCAATTTTTGGCGCCGCTGCCGGGGAGGCTAGTGCTACGATTGTTATCCTACGTTTGATTTAAGTTTGTCTTATTGTGAATATATCATCTTAAAAAAAACACAAAAATATTTTTCTTTTCTTTTTACTAGTACATATCATACAAACCTAAAATGGGCATAAAAAAAAATTTATTTTTACCCTACCAGCAGGAATGATGCACTACCAGCAGAAACGACAATACTACCAGCAGAAACGAGGGTCTACCAGCAGAAACGAGGCTCCAAAACGGCTGA
>BQNB010010956.1:47500-50000 GCA_026074375.1 Tanacetum coccineum
ACTTCTTATGTAATGATTAGTAGGGACTGCATAAGATTGATGAATGTTCCCATATTCAATTTCTTGGTTCCTCCACAATGAGAGTCTTCAGATGCAGACTATGTCCTACCAAGTCTTCAGATAGAATCAGTATTAACCACATGGAAGCCAGTACTAACTTCTCTACTACCAGTATTAATATCTGGTTTGGCAGTATTAACTTGTGGATCAGCAGTACCATTTTCCTTAAGACTGCTACCATCATGAGATCTTCTCTCTGTAGCTACAATCTTCATCATGTAACTCATCTTTATCTTCTATTTGAGCATCATCAAAACAGTTTTTGGTGTAGTCATCACCAAAATGTGAAGCATCCTTTCCAAATTGAGCAATTACAATCCAATCATGTGATCTTGTTGGAGAAGATGTGTCTAACCAGAAACTCCGTATATACCAGAAAAATCATTAGACGATTTCCATGCAACCACTGGCACATAATTCCTTAATTGAAGTTAGAGAATCAAGATCAAACAGCCTATTTGGACCATTACCTTCATCATAGGCTTATTTATCTAAGAACCCAATATGCAAGTTTTCCTGAACTTTTCTTTTTCCTAATGTTATATACCCTAAAAGCTTTGCTACTTAAGGAATATCCAACAAAGAAACCTTCATCACTCTTTTCATCAAACTTGCCTAAATTATCTAAGGTAGTAAGAATAGTAACATGACATCCAAAATGTTTCATGAAGCCTATAGCTGGTTTAAAACCTCTAAGGAGTTCATAAGGAGTCTTGTTATGAGGCTTGACTATAAGACCCTATACTTACATAACAAGCAGATAAAACTAGCTTCTTCCCAAAAATGTGATAGGTAACATAGAGTCCAGCTAACAATATTTTAGCAAAACCTCAATGAGTGTCCAATTCTTCCTTTTCACTACACAATTTTTGCTGAGTGAAGTCCTAGCACTACAACAACTATATTCTCTTTTAATACCTTTCTCCCTACAGAAATCATCCATCACCTTGTTTAAACTCTGTCTCAATTATCACTTTCTGATTATTTTAACTTTCTTATCCACTAGGTTTTCTACCTCTATGATAAAGTTTTTAAAGGATTTCACTTGTTTTCATCCTTAGTTATTTAAAACTGAAAAACCATGAAAAATCTACTATAATCATCAGTGACAACTAGAGCAGTACTTTTATGCATTAAACTACTAACAAAAAGTTGGACCAAAAGATCCATGTGTACATAAACAATGGCTTAGTAATGGGAATAAAGGGCCTTAGTCCTTACAAGAGAGCTCTGTGTTGCTTGCCTATAAGACAGGCACACAGTAATGGTCATTCTCAAATCTTTTAAGGCAAATTCATACAAGAATATATTTGACAAGTTTATTTATATTCTTAAAATTTACTATGACAAAGCCTTCTAGTGCCAAGCATTGATTCCCTGTCAGATGTAGCTTTTGCAACTAGACAAGTTAAACTATCTTTAGGAACTATGTTTTTCATAGCAAAACTATACATGTTATCATGTCTAGGAATTTTAAGAAGTATCTGATTTTCATCAAACAACTTTTATAATTAGGAAGATAGACAAGACATTCAGAGTCCGAAAGAAGAACACATAATTCTTTTTTGTACACACACAGTTATACACTAAAAGGTTAACATAACTCTTTAACAAAGTATACATCATCAAAATCAACATTACCAGTTTTAATAGTACTTGTACCAGTAATTCTGCCTCCATATGCTCCTCCACCAAAAGTAACATAACCTCCATTAAAGTCTTTGAAATCTGAAAGATGGGCTATGTTTCCAGTCATGTGCCTTGAGCATCCACTATCAATAAAGCCTTAATCATTTAGTTGTGAATAGCTATGCACATAAAACTTATGAAGTTAGTTTTCTTTTGGGACCCAAGCTATTACTGACCTGGATCTGCCTCGTGCATCAATGTAATTATATTTGTTGAAAACCAGTGATGCACCATTGGGTTTGATGGGTTTCCAAACCCAACATACTTAGGGCTTAACAACATTAAACCCGCTTGCCCTGACAGTATTAACATTTTGCCTACCAGTATTAACATTTTGATTATAAGACCTTTTTGTTAATCCTGTTCTCTTGTAAAAGGGCCTGTGAACTGTTGATTGTGCTTGATTTTGAAAATATGTCCTTGGTCTAAAAAAAAAAAAAAAAAAACTTACACAATGAACTGTTGATTATGGGTGAGCAGTATAAGAATGCCTAACAGTATTAAGAGACCTAACAGTACTAAAAGGTCTGCCAGTGTTAACAGACCTAACAATATTAACAGGCCTTGCAGTATTAACAGTTTTTAGGCCAGTCTTCATTAAGACTGCTCTTGGAGCCATATGTTTGTGTACATTAGGACAACTGTATTGAATGTGATCAAAACTTCCACAGATAAAACATGCCTTGTTATTAAAAACAAAGTTACATCCTAATTGATTGGATTTTTGACCATTCCAATTCCTTTGGTTTCC